>SOMO01000039.1:1102973-1113100 GCA_028128575.1 Paedocypris carbunculus | reverse complement strand
TTTTTTTTTATTTTTTATCACTTGTATTTAATTCATATTTTACCCCCCCATGTTAACATGCTGGACGATTGCAAAATACATTTCATTTCACGTTGTTGAAAAATAATTGTGGATGTGACAAATAAAATTTGTATTTGAATTTGATTTATTACATTTGATCTAAGTGACAAGTAAAAAACAAAAGATATACAGTACTAGTCATTTTAAAGTGTGATAGTTTCAGCAGAATAATTTGCAATAAACGAAACAAATCTCTCTGCGAATCATCAAATATTTCGAAAAGTTTGTATCAACACATAGAGTAAATAAAATATAAAATATATAAAAATAATAAATAAACTAAAATATTCAATACTGACATGTGTATTTTATATCACTAAGCTACAGTGACTAGTGAATATATCAAAAATGCATGAAATTAAGTCAAACATTTAAGAAAGCAAAGGTAAAAAACAAAGGAACTTTTCAAACAAGACCAAGATGTAAACAACCTTTTCTGTGACCTATACACTTTAAATGCTCTTTGCCTGTGATTACTGTGCAATTGCTGTGCCGTATGTCCCAGGGCAAGCACTCACACAAAGAGCATAATTCATAAGTGCTGCGCTTTCTCTAATGACTGACTCCACTTCCTCACAAATGCTTGTCACACGAACCCAGAACGAACCCACTGGAATAAATTAGTTAATCACAGAATGATGAGGAAAAAATATTTTTCTTGGTAAAGCTAAACCGAGCAACAAAACAATTAAAATCTCAACTGCAATGCAACAATAAAGATAAGTTGCATTATGTCTGGTAAGACATTATTAATGTCAGACTAATGTCTGGTAAGACATTATTTCAACACTTTCTATTTCAATTCTATTTCAATTTTAAATGTAATTGGAGAATTGCAGGCTTGCAGACATGTCAACAGTCAACATGCCAACTGTTAATTTTTGCACAGCTCTCAGCAAAACCATTTGTCACCTATAGATCCAAGCATCAATGGCAGTTCAAGCCTAATCTTAAACATAGGCGCAGAAAGCAAACCTGTGAGGTAATACTGTTGACGCTTGACTTTTATCCATCCATTCTTCCATCCATCCAATCTGCTTCATTCGGGGCTGGGCTGCATTCCTGGGGGAATGTGACATATTCTCCCCATAATGTTCTGGCAGCAGAGAGGAGGAGGAGCCTCTCTACTATCTCCTCGACTAGACTTTTTCCTGGGGTTCCGAGCTCCCCACTCTAAGAATAAGAACGTCTTTGTTAGTCCCACAGTGGGGATAAACAGGGTGTCCCTGCTACAGGTAGAACTATTTCAGCCACAAGATTGTGTCCTTGCAGTCGTGACCTTTTGAACTTTCAAGTTCAAAGAGCTCAAACGTTAACCATCAAGACCATTACTGGTACAGCACCTTGCTACCTCTACACTCTGATACAGCAATACTCTCCCTCACGTAGTCTACAATCTGAGAACGAACATACAAACGTCGTCTAGTAGTCCCTCTGCAACGAGGTATGAAATCTCTCATGAGAACCTTCTCTCGTTCAACGGCTGTTTGGTGGAACAATTTATCTATCCCTGTCAGAAAGGCAGCACCCTTCACAGCATTTTAAAAAGCTCTAAAGACTGAGCTCTTTCACTAGCACCTCAACACTGAATAAAAAATATTTGTCTTGCGTTTTGTATTGTATGTTTATTGACTGTCATGCTGTTCTGTCTAGTAAGCTTCTTTATATAGCCTTGAGTGAACATCTACTGTATCCATTTTTAGACAAACTGCTTCATTTGCTCCTTTTTTTGTAAGTCGCTTTGGATAAAAGCGTCTGAATGACTTTGCCTATGTATTTGCCCAGGCTGCAAAGCCATTGACCTGTCTCCCACCCGATGGTGTAGGGAAATGCCAGAGAGGGGTTGAGGAGATGAAATTACTAAACTTTTATATGTACTATAATATTAGTAATTTCAGCAGACAAATTCCAGGTAGTATGTGTATTGCAGTTTAATACGGCTTGTCTAGTTTCGCCTGCATCCACGCAGTGGCAACTGCAGTTTGGCATACTTGCCAGATATATTTTTATGCACTTGTTAATAAATCTGTAATTAACAATTATATGTACAATGCCCAATTTGGCAGCAACTTTAAAAAAAACAAGGCAGCCAGCCAGGCACATAAGGAAACGCCACATGGCAGCGCTGCTGTAATTTTCACTAATTGAGAAACTTTGAAGCATTGCATCATGCACTGGGCATACTCTTGAAGTCCCTTGTTCGAGAGTAAGAGCTGTGCTGAGGCAGGGGTTTCACATCAGCTCTACAAGTTGCAGTTTTCCAGAACACATGAATCAAATACTGATCCTTTTCGTCTTTAAATAGAATGTTGCGTTGTTGTATACATGTTTAATGATGTGCAGTGACCATTGTCTGATTGACTACCCAGTATAGCTCAGCATGATCCACAAATGTTATACTGGAAACAATCAAACAATTTCTGAAATACATAAGTTGTAATGTAATGGATCTGATTTTAAGCATTATGCGTAGAAGATTATAAAATTAAACCTGGATAAAATTACAACTCCCTTTATATCAATCTATTCTTTTGACCTTCTGATTTTAATGACAAAGTGTTAGGAATTTATTAAAGGTAAAGGAAGAGAGCTTACAACGGTTTGTGGTGGCTCGTGCTTGTGAACTAAAGTGAATTTCACAAAGCTTTTGCAAACTATTACATTCTTGGTCCAAATATTTTATTATATAACTTGTAATTTTGTTTGCATAAATGAAAAAGAACTCTTATGCGTCACCAAAACCTATCAAATTTTGCCACACCGTATTATGCTTATTATTTGACAATTATTACTTGTGAGGAAATCCCGAGTTGAATTATAACACCTGGATAACAGACAGAACCATAAAGTTCTGCCTTGCTCTATTCGATATGTCTGGGGACACGTTCCACATTGCCTCTCACAATAAGATGATCCCTGCCTTACTTTGCATGGCCGATTCTCATTTCTTTGGATAATATGCCATAAATTAATCATAAGTCGTCACCCATGCAGCAGGTCTGAGGGCATGTTGAAGGAGCTGGGGGCAGATAATTTTTCCATTTCACACTTGAATTTTTAATAGCCCTGTTTAATCCTGGAATACCAGACAGAGCCCTATAGCCTTCTTCACACTCCGGAATAAAAAGTAGCAGTATGATCACCATGGGTGACAGTGATAAAATACTTGTACTTAAAAGATGAAATTTGTGTTGACAGAATAATTAATACAGTTTAACAGCGTAAATAGAGGCGGCAACTACCTCAACCAGATATGATAATATACGTAATACATATATAAAAAAGAGTTGCTTATTGTTTGGCTTTGAGAAGTTGTTGTATATTTTTTTGTTTAGTTAGTAAAGGCAAGCACATTGATGAGTAAGCAGATAGATGGGTTATTGGTCAAAGAAACATCTTCTGTCTTCTCTGATGCATGGACAAGGCGTGCGGATTAATCTCAGGGCATACGCTCACTCTACAGTGTTAAAATAAATTAGTTAATTAATCTAAATAAAACTCAAACTCCTGTAAGCAAAAAGGAGAGACCTGAAGTGCCGTGTGTTGTGGATTGGATGCATTGTTCTGCAATCTGCATCAGTCAATTCTAGTGATGGGAAGTTTTGAGACTGGTTTTTGATTCTGGTTCAGAAAAATAAAAATAAGATTTTGCTAACGCTACTTTATTCAGTTTATCCTCATGCTACTGTAGCATCACAAGGTAACTAAGACAAGAAACATTGAGCAGTTCTTTGGTGTGGAATGAATGAATATCCGCAACATTCATTGTTGTTCTACAGTAATGTTCTATTGTGTTGCCTAACAAAAGTTCTAATGAGGTAGTTGTGGTCCAGCAGTAGTGAATTTGACCTACCACCCATGAATTGCAGGTTCAAATTCTGGTCTGGTGTCCCTGAGCAAGACACTGATCCACCATGACTTAAGGCTGCCCACTGCTCCAGTAATCTCATTATTATTTTTTGTAATGTAGTGTTTCTAAGGATTTAGTCTACAATGTTTGCTTGTTCAAGTCTTCCATTTTTGAGAAGCATTTTGAGATTGGGTTCTTATGGAAGTCCATTTGAAGCATTTTCTGATGAAGGCAATTCCACACCTACTACTGACCATCAGTCACATGTTCTTGTTTAATAATATTTACTTTCTTGTTAAAATGAGATTCTAAGTCATTATTATACATATTTTTTTATATTGGTCGCTGTGTGCATTTATGGCTTATAATGTTCTTATCATTTCAAAGTTTGTTCCCAAGTTGTTATTCACAGTGCTTTTGTTACAATTTTACTCTTTTTTAGTAAAATAATATACATAGATCCCTCAATGAGGTCTGTCTCTGCAATTTACTTGTACAATATACATTATACAGTACAATATCTACGTGTCTGCCTTGAAAACCGAACTCTAATTAAAAAAATAAGGAGATACTATAAATGATTAAATGTATTTTCCTATATTACATTATATAACTACAGTATAACAATAAAACAAATTATAACAAAATATAAAAACCATAAAGTCGATTTCCAGGTCAAACTAAAAAAAAGCTAAATCATGTACTCATGCAGCTGGAACTGTATGGTAATGTTTCTCATTAAATTAAATATTTGTGTCTTACTAGTGGCTCCTTACGCTTGATGTTAGATGTTTTTTTCTTTTTAAGAAAAATAATACAATGCATTAATCTAAGTAGCTGGGTTGCAGTAAGCCTGTTTAATGGATGATTGTCACTGTAATATTAAATACTGTTCTACCTTCCCAATTTGCTTCACCGAATTTCCTCCAATGTCCGCTGAGTCTCAATGAAGCATCAGAGACTTAAATAATTTATTGAAGTGGAAAAGTATCTTGACAACAGCTATTTGCCTTTCGCCCATGAAATTTCCCTCAAAACAGCATAAAGCCCAATTACACTCAGTTTTATTTCAAAAGACACTAACAATAAAAAAGAGAACGAAGATTTAGTCCACAATCAAATAAAACCAGTATTTGAGTCATTTGAGCATTAAATTAGCTGGATTTATGATGTAAATGGACTTGCATTTATGCTTTAATCTTTTTTCAAACTGATTCTCTGGGAAAAAAAGCATGTTAAAATGGACAATTTGCCCTAGGCAGAAGGTTTCTGACAAAGAACGAAAACACTTAGTTCTATTTTCTTTGGAATTATATATTGCCTGCCACTATAATATACTCAAAACTATAAGATATGGTTCAGACCCTCAAGGGAATTATTGTTTTTAAAAAATATTTTCCACCATTTTACTTTGTGACATCAGGATGATTCTGTACTATATTTAGTCAATGTCATGTTGAGATGGTATTTTGAACATTTACCCTCCACTTAAATTATTTCAGTTAGTTACTAATCCCAATTACTATTCCCAATCTTTCCAAATGTTTCTCGGAACCATGTGTGTTTTGCTGATGTGTTTAATTTGTCTCAGCGATGTTGTGTTACTTATGTTTGTAAAAATTCTTCTTGATTAGATTTCTGTCAGTGATTGAAACAGATTTGTGTTTCTCTTTTAATCGTATAACTTTTCAAAATATCCGCCTTTCATTTGGATTAATAATCTGTCTTGAATTACTGCACTCAAAGGTATTTCACAGGGTATCCGCAGATCCTTAAAAAGTCTTACATTTCATAATATAAAAATAAGGCCTTAAAAAGTATTAAAAGTCTTAATTTCACATTTCAAAGGTCTTAAAAATGTAATGTAACTTCTTTGTAAAGAGGATTTTATTATTTAGTTTTACCTAGTTTTAGTTTTACATTATTTGAAATACATTCGAATTCATTTGTCGCGCAGAACAAAAAAACTGTAGGCAGAACAAAGCTCAACCAACTTATGCTAGCTGCATGAACCGCAAGAAGTTTATCCCTTAGCCATGTAAATTGAAATGTAAATTTAACAAAAACTGGTTACACAATCCTAATTTTCTCCATGGCTAAAACAAGTCAGTGGAAATGTGTTCTGCTGCATACTGTGCAAAAAAAATAAAACTTGGAACAAAATAATAAGAGCTTTGGAGACCCACATGCAGTGTGAAAAACACAGAGCGGAAACCTGTCGGGAAACACCTGATATTTCTCAGTTCCGTCGCAACCACGACACTGAAGCTAACTTCAAGTTTTAGCTACTGCGGCTTCCACTTTGAGAGATATTAGAGCAACGCTTGTTTCCACAACAACACTCAGAGCTGAGGAACTCTGGTGTCTGCATACGATAACGAAGCATATTATTATGGAACTGGTCTTAAATTTCATTTTGAACCATATTAAAAAGGTCTTAAAAAGTCTTAAATCTAATTCTTAGAATTGAACGACACACTAATCGGTTTGTGCATTACGTTGACATCATGCCTCTTTTCTCTTCTGCGTGACCAGGCCATAATAATTCAGGTTGTTTATTTATTCATTCATTTGAATGTTACTGTTAATGTAAAGACCACATCAAGAACAAATGTCTTAATCTTAATACCGTTTAAACATTTTNCAAAAAAAAGACTTCCAAAATTGATGATTTTGATTATCATTAACACTGGGTTAAATAATAGCTGTTAAAAATACTGAGGCTAAAACAAGCAGATATTAGCTTTGCTTCTTCACGGGTGTCAATGTGTTAGTGTTTATACTATGGTATTATTTCCATTGGCAAAAGAGAAAATTTCAAACACAGTTGACTGTCTGAATATAAACAGGGAAACAAGCTGTTGAAAAGATGTTGGAAGCACACAGCTTTGTTGTGCCTGCCATCGGCATCACTTTGACCTAAATTATGAAGTCAATCTGTGGCTGTTAAGGATGCCATATTCTTGCAGCAGCTCGGTCGGGCAACATGTAGAAGTGACAAAGTAATTACTGTTTGCCCTATGGAGGGACCAAAGCTTGTGCTTCATTCGTCGTCCTGCTGATAAAAGGATGTAATGCATTTTCATCCAGAGAGTGAATCCGCAACACCACACACCCTGATTCCTGACCCAGTTCTGCCGACGCATCACAATTAGTGCAACTCTACTGTAAATCAATGCGTGTATAGACTTTTCCGTCTCTTACAGTACTTCTTCACATTGTATGCGGGGTGTTCTGTGTTATTTACACGTACACACATTTCATACCTACTTTGAATAATTTTACATTTATTTTAGTGAAACCAGAACAAAGAAAATTTTTCAGAAAAAATTAAAAATTGTCTTGAGAATCCATTGGCTTTAACAAAAAACATTAAATTACATTTATTCACACGAATTTAAAAAGATGCTTTTATTCAATAAGACTTTAAATTGTATCAAGAAATTATATTCAAATTAGCTTTTTGCTACACAAAACGTGGCAGTACTAGCGCCCTGATCAACTAACTTAGTGACAACCATGTCTGGTACCTGAAGATCTTTTATCTGTTATATTTAAGTAAATTCCCTTATGTAGTTTTTTAACTTCCTTTGAAGCAATTACGACTGTAGACTACATTTAGAAAAACGTCCAATTGGAGATGACCTTCAAACATCTCTCAAGGACACATTTATCCCCACGGTTTAAGGCAGCTCACTGCTCCGTGTTGGTGTGTGTTCACTTCACTGTGTGTGTGTCTGTGTGTGTCTGTGTGCATCAAAAATCAAATAGTTCTTCATGCGTCTCAAGAAGCCTTTTGTGACATTTAGAAATTGTGAAATTTGATGGGAAAAACTACAATACGGTAAAAAAAAATGTATTTAAAGCTTACTAACAAAGTGCAGAATTGACAAATTTAAGCACTGTTGCAGTGTTAATTTTGTACAACTTTTTTGCTATTTTAAAATTTTCAATATAATTTGCCATTTTGGTGCCTTCAAGTAATGAGTTTCTAGCACCGGCTTCAGTTGCTGAGGTTCTACTGGAAAGTCAAAATGAATCCATTTACACCACTATGACCTGAAATAATTTAGTGCAGACCTTGCATTACCTCTTCACTTTTGTCTTTGATATCACCTGTTTAAATATTTATAAAGACATGGCAATTTACATGACGTTTAAAGCTGCTGATTGCACCCATTACAGCGAATGCTGACCTATGTGGGAGCTACAGACCCCCGGCCCACCACACTGCTACAAGGTTACACGTCTGGAACTAAAGAACAATATCATGCTGTCACTTACAATAAAATAATTTACTGACTTAAATGTTTAGAGACTGCATTGCATAACTTAATTATGTCACTTTAAATCTGCAGCACAAATGTGTCAACAGTTCTAGTTTAATAATAATTGAGTTAGTGTTTTATTCCAAACATGTACAGTATGTACTGTATGTAAAAACACAGGAGTCACCTTCTTAAAAAAAATTACAACACAGCTGCATGTATACGTAAAACATCCGTTCCGCACACGCTACATACGACTAGCAGGTTTGAACTTTACCCTTCGTTGTTTGAGGCCATGCTCTGATTTGCATTTAAATTGAGACATTAAAATTTAACAATTCCGCATCGCTGTGGATTTTAATGGACCGTTCATTTATCACATTTACATCGGAACAGTTTGGAAACCAGTCACCTGTTTAGGAAATGTATTTTGTGTATGAAGTGCTGATGCAAAGTTACACAAACATATTTCAAATCACGAATTTTCGCATCTTAACTCCCCTGTGTTTTAAACTTACACTCGATACTCCCTCCACATTCAAGACTCTTGGCAGCACAATTCATACTGTATAGTAGAAGAGCCAGGAGGCATCCCTGTCCTCTCAGGAGGCTTCCTTTTGTATTCTTGATGTACGTGTTGAGCTGCCAGGCAGAATAATATCAGCATTTAACACAAAGGTGGGCGCAGAAGATTTTAGGGTCTGGTCATGTGTTAGAGCATGAGAGCTTAAATGAATTAGGTGAGGCGATGTCTTTATTGCTGCAGGTAGGATGCTGAAGAGACAGATGCTGCGAGCGTTGATGGCGATGGGTACCGCGAATCCTAATGCTCCTGTAGCATCTGAAGTTTCTGGGCAAAACAAAGCAGTAAAAAACAAAGTCTAAATAAATCAGCAGGGCTTTGAGCAATGAGTCACACAAACTTTTGTGGCTCTCCACAGATCCATTGTGCTCCGCATATGTTTCATGAAGTTATCTGCAAATATTCTGGACCTTGATACATTCTGGGAAAACGCAGCCAGCCAGTCTTCACGAAAACACCTACAAGAACAATCGATGCTTTGATCTGGTTTATTCATAAGCTTATCAGCAGTTACAGATGTTAAAACAATGCTATTTGAACCAACATACGGTAGAGGAGCTCAAATCTATTTAAAGCTAGCTATTTTTCACAGCCAGTGGCCTAAAATTAACTTAACGGCGAAAGGCCAGACTGCTAACAGAGAGGATACGCCAAACAGAAGCGGAGAGAGGAATGCAGGATGAATTGGCAGATGGATGAATGAAAGGAAGGAGACGAAACAGCGGAGCCAGATTCTGAGCTGGCACAGGTGTTTATCAGCGTGAGGAACGAAGGTTGGCGAAAAAATGAATCATTCAACCATCGTGGTCATGATGTTCCTGACTTGCTGGTTATTTTCATCTAAACAAATGTTATGAACTTCAATTCACCACAAGAATTCTGCCATTCTGCAGATTTCCATCTACACCAGTAAATATCTCCAGCATGAGTCTGACTGTGATTATGATTCAGAGCAGCATACGTGAACACAAAGAAAATAATAAATTGGTTTAGAGATGCCAAGCATTCTAATGCTGAACTTCAAAAATATTCATAAATACTATTTTCCCTAAAGCACAGGGCAATGAGACTTGTCATTTAATGTCGCTTAGAAGTGTAGTCTAAAATTAAACATGACAGCAACTCAGCACTTCATCTTCAGCCTTGAAAGAAAAATACCCCCAGTGTGAACTCTCTCAAGACACTGACGGGGAAATCAAACACAAAAACACCTTTCTTTTCTCCCCATGCTCCACTTGGGAGTTCTAGAGTCTCCAGTAAGTTCTGGGCAGCGCAATCACAGTTTTGACAAATTATTGTACACAAAGCTTGTAAAGATATTGTAAAGTAAGTCACTTTACTTTACCCAAATATAAGCACCAAATAT
>SOMO01000039.1:1091759-1102432 GCA_028128575.1 Paedocypris carbunculus | reverse complement strand
CGCTCTCTCTCTCTCTCTCTCTCTCTCTCTCTCTCTCTCTCTCTCTCTCTCTCTCTCACCATGACATTCACATTTTTTCTCTCTGCTTTTCATGGTCTATGTCTAGCTCTCTATGCCTCCCATACATCATCCCTCCTCAGTGTGCACAGTCACATGGCGTCACAAACAGCCCAAAGCTGCGTCCTCCTTCTCACCTGCCCCTGTTCTGGGCAGGATGGCTGAGCTTTGTTCTAGCTCCGGCACTGTCAGGTCTCTCGCTACACACACACACACACACACACACACACACACACACACACACAGACGCACAGACACAATGACAGCCTATTCAATTCTTGCCTCAAACTGAGACACTGACACCGAACACAAGGATGGGTTTTGAAAAGCACCTCTGTAGAATGATAGAGAGAATCATTTAATCCGATCCCTGAAGAGCAGAAAATTGTGTTTATTTTGATTCTGCTTTTCACCCTCTCTCCGTGCAGTCTGATTTGATAACTCCATGACAGGCTCCCTCCCAACCATTGACTTATTAGAGCAGAGGCATGCTGGGAAGGAGGTGTGGAGATGCAGTGTGACAGTCACGGAGGAGAGCAGCTCGTGAAATGCAGCTTATACCTGGATGAGAGCCGTTCAACCCTAAATCACTTCAATGGCTTCCGTTCTCATGCCCGAGCGACTTCTGCTTGGAAGACACCAGCTTTCCCATAGAAAAGTCTCGATTCTGCTTATGGATTTTAATGCCAAGGAAAACACAATGTTGTGGAGAACAACAACTATATCTTCTAGTTTAAGAAGGTGAACACATGCAGCAGTCCCAAACAGTGTGCTTGCTGTTATTTTATTTTTTAGTCCCTTGACACACTTGAGTCTGTGGCTCTTGTAACATGCTCTGTGTCTGATTAAAATCAATTGAGTCTGATTAAAAATGACAGAATACACATCAACAAGCACTCTGGCTTGTAACACATTGGATTGCAAAACTAAATGTTGAATAATTGTTCTGTTATTATCCATACATATGGTCAAAACCATATTACAGAGAAACAGAGCAACAGGCGCTACTAGTTTAGCCTCATCACTGAATTATGGAAAAAGTTACAGTATACAACGGCAGTATTTATTTTTAATTCATGTGTTGACTCAAAGCAATTTTGATTTCAAAGTTGATACTGTTATAAAAATATGTATTTGCTCACAAGGAAGATTTTACTCTACCAAACACAAATCAAAATAATGTTCTGACCATCAGTTCTGCAGACAGCAGTTCTTTACAATTGCTTTTGTTTTATCTTACAAAAGCAAAGAAATTCATACAAACTACAGTATTCATCTTCCAAATTACAGAAAGGCGTGCAGATCACTGTTTCTGAAAAGCCTGTTAGCTCATTTTTCTGGAAAATTTAAACCTGTTATCCATATTCAGCAGCCATTTTTCTTTTTTGCCTATTTTACAGGGCAAAATTAACCATGTTATATTTGATCAATTTGGGATATGTGTAAGCTGTGCAGAGACCTTGGAGATGTCATGCTATAAACAAACTGTCCAACATGACCACTACACTTGTACTCACAGTGTACTCTAGTGGCTGGATGAATGACTGCAGAATAATATAAAAAAAAAAGATACAAAATGTGCTAAGCTGTTTTTATTTTCATTTCCATTTAAGAGATGCTTCATTAACACAAATGTGAAATACCAGCGGCATGACACATCACTAATATGAGCAGGATGAGTAAGAATTACCGAGTGCCACAGAATGTATGCGATTATATGCATATTTATATCATTATATCCTCACGCCATCTGTGTTGTGGGAGGTTTGTCGGTTTTGGCAAAAATAAATGGATTTTCAGCCACCCAAACACAATCTATTACAGTCTGCACTGTGGCTTAATAGATTTAACACTTAAATATTTACACTAAATCCATCCCAGCATGACAAATATGTTTAAAACACCAGACAGTGGCATTTATCACCAAACAAGGTTGTAAAGAGCACAGTCTGTGAATGCAGGATTTTTATCAATTTTATATAAAGTGATTTTCACAGTCGGAATATTTCAAAGCAGCTGCTTAGAGCCGCAAAATCATCACGGCAATCCACACAGACAAGAGCTATCCAACACAGCACTCACACATACAGACACGCAGTAACACACACATACAACTCACATGCAAACTTACAGTGAGTTTAATAATATGGCCACAAGGGTCCATAATGTAATTCTGTATACTCCCCTTTTATCCCATCCAAGTATGTACACACAGCGAAGTATAAGATTTTGAACCTACCAGACCAAGATGCAAATCTGCAACGCCTGGATGGCAGGTCCAACAAGCAAAAATATTCAGCATACAAACATACATACAAACACACACACACCCACACAAAAAATGTTGATATAATATCTCCAAATATGATATAATAATGAAAACTAGTTTTATTTAGATTTTGGCATCTTATAAGCCTCTAGGGACCGTATCANTGCCTCTCAAGTTCACCTTAGAGATATAGCGTTTTGTTTTCAAGTACAGGACAACACTCACATACTGTGCCACCAAAAATGTATTATAATTAAATACAATTACAATGTAACTTATTTTATTGATTTAAATTGTTTTAAAATCTTTTGATTTTTGTGTTTTTACATCGACATACTGAATTTGATGGTTTTATTGTTCATGTACAGCACTTTGGCCAACATTTGTTGTTTTTAAGGTGCTTTATAAATAAAGCTGAATTGAATTGAATTGAATAACTAACTAGGCTGGGTTGTATTGGTCAAATTGATGCTCCAGATCTGAAAACAGTGTTTCTACAGTAACAATGAGATTTATGACAATGAGCAATGAAGGAAACAAAACTTTCAAATTAAATGTTTTATACACATTTTACACAGAATGGAATGTTATGAATGGACTGATCTTGAGAATGAAAGGGACAGGGCAGAGAAAGCTAATATTTCTGTTTAATTCAGCTTGTTCTACACGCCGGTAATAGCAGGTCAATTGGTGTTCTTCAGCTCACCATGGAGAAACAGTAGAGGTGAGGCGTGGAAGCAGAAAAGCGTTTACTCTGCCAATGCAGCAGTTCAGGTTTTCTGCCAATGACAAGCAAAGCCCTGACTTCCCACACAAAGCTCTGCAGCTGTCCGGCTTTCCAACCGGCTGTGGCTGAGATTTATGGATTTCCTATTTCAATTTATTTTACCTTTTTATTTAGGGGCAGTGAATGGGTCAAACGCATGCAGGCAGCATGCCAATTAACAGATGGAGTTATGAAGACCAAAGCAGGTCTGCACGACAGGATTGTGGAGGGACAGGGAAATCAAATCCCGGGTTAAGTTGCATCCTGCTCTGCTATTTCCTCAGTTATAGTCTCTATGGAAATGTTTCCTCCTTGCAGTGCATTCCGATCCAGCAGCAGTCAGTGATGGATGACTAATTTGTCCCGGTCACTCAGAACCTCCCCGAGCTGTATTTTATATTAAAGTGTTCTGTAGAGCAACATCAGGCTCCTTGGATACAAGAATCACTTGTGATTTCTCTCTCCAAACACTGAAATTGTGGACAGAAGTTAGTATCCAAATAACATTCCCAGATTTTAAGTTTAAGAGTGACATACATACGTGTGCGTCTGGTGATGGTTTACTTGGATAAGGGAATTTGCATTCACATTCAGTACACGTTCCTTTGTAAATAAAACACACGTCTGTTTTCAGCTATTTTCCCCACCGAATCTTGTATCTCTAGATTACATTTTATACATTCGGGCATGTGGAGCTACTTTCCATTTGGCATAACTGAAATTTTCAAAAGCCGTTTCACACCGGCTGCTGATTTTCTGCAATGCAGTGGCCTTGGAGAAGGAAAGAAAAAGATAACCTTGAGAGATACTGGGTGGGAAAATGTCATTATTTCTCACCCAGATGCAGGGATTCATTTGGAAGTTGAGCAGCTCAAAGAAAGCTTGAAGACAAAGGTGTTCCTTTGTGTTTTAAATAAGTTAAATCTGTGACCCTTGACCATCATTAGCCACAACTTTTCTGCTGACAGCAGACTATGAGACACAACAGATAGTATAGTCTGCTGATCTTCAGCTAGCATGTTTGATTCCTCTGCTATGCCGTCCTGCTTTCATCCAGCTTTCACTCGGAGGCAAAAAAAATAAAAAACCAAGGTCACGTGTGGTCGGCCCACACTGACTAAACAAACAGGAAATGAACAAACGCACAAATATTGTTCTTATCATCGTGATAGTCATAAAGTGACCTTTCCATTCAGAGACAATGAGCCACACTTACAAGTTCTTGCCCGGGGGGGTTGACCAAACCCAGAATGACATCTTCACTTTCACAAGAGTCACTCTATGTAAAGAACATTAAAACACATAAACTTGACAAAGCAGATAAAAACCCCACAAAGATCCATAGAAGTGAACTAGAGCCTCATATAGAAAAAACACACAATTATATCGAGCTGAGGTTTTTGATTAGGTTTTTTAGTTCTTTATTTTAAAACATCATAAAAATGAAACATCATATTGATTTTCTTGCTCATTAAATGCCCCCTCCAGAATAGTCAGTGCTCTTTGCATCCCTTTGTCTCATCTGTCAAACCAAAACATGCCCTTGAGCAGCAAGTGGTTTTTATCATTTCTGCAGGCTGTGCTAATATGGCCCACTTAAACCAATGCCGTGGCCAATGAATAATTGATTACATAAAGAGTGTGTAATGAAAGATCATGAATAGCTTCAATTAGGACAATGGCCCAAAGTCCTCAGGACATGCCAGTAATGCTTAAGCATGGAGGGTATCTCCATCGGGCAGGATTCATAACCTCTTGAGACCAGCTGAGTTTGATACTGTAGATCTTGGTTTTAGTTGAAGAAAAAAAAAGCCCTGAGATGAAACTCGAATTGAGACTTGGACTCAGAGCAATACAGTACTGCAATTAGAATCCATTAGCTTCACAGACGTGTACATATACTGGCCAGAAAGTCTACTGTAAAGTGGTGTGTTGAATTATCAGCAAAATGTAGATAGAAGTTGAAAGGCAATGTAGAATTAGTAATGTAGGGTCCACAAAGGTGTGCAGACTAATTTGAGAAGAATGGGTCAGTCTCAGGAGTATGGATCTGTGGAATGTCACCAGTGCAATAAATCCAGTCATGAAATATTCTTTTCTAAGCAATCAGCTAGCAACTGTTATAAGAGTGGAGAAGTTTTTGGCGAGTCAATCGAAACTCCGAACTTTGTGTCCTACAGATCAGCTCAAGAACAGTCCTCACAGAGCTTCACGGAATGGATTTCCATCATCAAGCAGCTGCATTCAAGCCATACATCTCCAAGTGGAATGCAAAGCATCAGATGAAGTGGTAAAGCACACCGTCACTACACTCTAGTGTTCTCTGGAGTGACGAATCAGTTCTTCATCTCAATCTGATGGTCAAGTCTGTGTTTGGCTGTGGCCATGAGAATACTTGCTTGACGTGAAGTGAAGTGTGAATTGTTGTGTATGCTGTACAATGATTATAGTGTTGGGTTTATTTTTCATCCAGGCTTCTCTCTTCAATCTTATTCCAGTGAAAAAAATTGAATTTTATGGCTTCATGCTAAGACATTGTGCCCAATTTCCCGCTCCAAACTTTATGGCCCAACAGAAGTACATTTGTTTTAGTTCAATTTCTGGATGTTCTAATACATTATATCATCCATGGAGCAAATACTAATCCACTTTGTATTCAATAAATGTTGCAGATCAACATCTGTTCATAACGCAATAGACAGATTTATTTCTACTGTGCTGAGAAAGCAGAAATTCGCCAAAAAATGAAATCCTTCCAGCTTTTTCACTTCACAGAATCCAAAAGAAAAATAAAGTTAATTTTAAATGAATTTATATTTAGCTTGGCTGATATCTAGATTTGTCATATTTACCTCTGTGTTGTTGTCTTTAACTATTGAAATCACAATCACAGAATGTCAAGCACAAAATGTACTCCCTAATAAAATTGTGAAGCAGATGCTATATGAATATACTTTTATATTTCATTCAAGTTATACTTTTCTACATATAAGAACTGTAAAATGCGTAAAGCAAGTTTGATTAAAAAAGAAAACATTTTCGACATAAAATAAATGATAAATAAATAAAGAAATGCGGAAAGTTTGATTCATTACCTTATTTTTTCAAGTAAAATGATGAGCCAGAGGTAATAAATGAGTCATAAAAAGGGCAAGACTTGAGATATTAATCTTACGAGACATCGAAACAGCAGAATGAACAAGTCACTCTATTAGCACTAAAGAAGCCGTCGACTCCTCTACGCTTTATATAATCCAACACAGAAACATTACAGCCTCCCCGAGGCCTTCGTCCCTCTTCCGTCCACACAGCTGGATGTCAGGAAACAGAGACAGGGTTAAAACGTCCTGATTTGCAGAAGACGACTAAATATTTGGGGTCTGAAGCGTGTGAAGAGAAAAATCGACATGGTTGACCTTTAAGAAGTGGTGGCGAATAGCGACAGTGGCTGACAAATAGCAATGAGGATTAGAGATAGTGTTGACCTTCTGCTATTAAGGTCAATGCTAATCGGCTAAAACAAGAGAACGTCATGAAGTGTGTGACAATAGCCACAAATATCAGAAAAATGAAGCGTAAAAAAAGCTGCATGACACAAAGAGTCTAACATTTGGTTAAATACAATATACACACTCAATAAAGAGTTATATAACTACGGTATATTGGCTTGTTTTATGTTTATTCGTACTGTAGGTTTAGGTTTATTTCATGCAGAGTTTGAAACTCAATAATAAGTTCATTTGTTTAGTTTAGTAATGTTTTCATTAGGTATTTATTTCTATTAATATGTTAAGTATTTAATATGTTTACTGGTACCCAATTACTATTATTTCTAGGGGATTTTACTCCACTGCATTAGAAATGCAAAAAATAATTTAATATTTGATTTATCAAATCCACTTTTTTATACTACATAATTTTTTTTTAAATACATCGTTAAGCTAAAATATCCTGTTACAAAAACTAGAAAGAGAAAATGGAACACTTTCATATTTTGGAAAATGTTTTTTTTTTTTAATTAATTTATTTGTTTGCCAATTTGGTTGTCTTGTGAATGATGCAAGAAATGTTTCCATTTAAAGAAAATTACTTTGATGGTATGCAGGCTTAAAACTGAACGCAAGCCATGCCCAATAATACTTTAAGCAACCTAAATTCTATGGTAAAATTTAAAAAACAAAACAACCCTGAAAAAGCAATTGTTACGGTTCTGGTCCCGATCAGGGCAGCCTGAGTCTATAGTGAAAAAAAAAAAACATTTAAAAAAGAAACTTACACAAATCTCTGGAACATGACGATGTTCAACGATAATGACAGACAAGGGACTTAACACAGGTGAAATCCATAAAACACATAGTAAAAAGAGGAAGAGACAGACACCAAGAATCCTGGCCTTTGTAGCCCATAATCAGAGACTCATGTCAAAATACTGCACCTTACAAAAAAAAACCTCATCCTGTAATGTAAAGACGCTTTTGAATTTCTCCTTTCTCCTGGGTTGAGAATCTCACACGGTCTGTGTATCAGGCTGTCAGTTGGCTCGTGGTGTCTGTATCGGCTCCTGACGATTGTGAAAACGCAATTAGGGATCTGCAGTCCAGCCTTATTACTTCAGGATGCCGCCCTGTCAGTCTGCGGCTGTGTTAACTAATGAGTCTGTCCCCTCTTTGCAGATTAAATGGGCAGTGTAATCTTCTGACCTTCACGTCCATCTCCACGATCTCCTCGCACAATAATTAATTAAAGCTTCCATTTCTCAGGCAGAAACGATGTGAGTAAACTTGACTCTGCAGCTTTATATCTAGTCAAATATGTTGGAAATTCTACAAACAGATGAATAACTTCTACATAAGTTGATTCATGGACAGACCCCTCTCACAGAGAGCACTTCAGCATATAACTGCTTGGCATCAATGGCACCTACAGTACCAGTAAGAAACTGAACAATAGTTGAAAAATACAGACGTCAATTTGCAGGCAAAGACTTATATGGACGGTGAGACACTTCTTTTTCTTATTTATTATCTCCTTTTAAGGCAAATTGCTTCAATTTCCCCTTGCTACAACGTAACAGGTTTATGTAAATGTGTTTATGAACTGCACTGCACTGCTGTGTGCAATACAAAGTTTTGGGAATATCACTGTTCTTGAATTTATCTTACTGGAAATATTACTATAAATATAGCTTATAAAGCGGTATTTGCTGCTGTTTAAGTGGTCCTGATATGCAAAGTTAAGGTTGAATTGCACTTTATACTTTCTATTTATGATCTAAGATAATAAAAATCTGTTTCTCTGTTACACTCAGCGCTGTGTCTTCTCTAGTGGCCCCATAAAACAGTAAAGCCAGCCGCATCACTCAGTTGAGGTTTGAGAAAAAAGATTACAGCCATTCTGATTCTGTGAGTCTTAATCACCTTATTTAAACATGTATTGTCTCTTTCTAAGACAAATCGCTTTAATTGCTCCTTGTTACAACACAACAGTGTTTTAGTTTTATTTAGTCTTTAAAGTGTTTTTGTGTTTGTGTTATTGTTCAAGATTGGCAGCAGAATGTCTGTCAATTCTCTATAATGTTTGCTGCAAGAGCTAAATGTATGATCTATGTGTCTGAATAAACGTAGTTTTTGATCTTCAAGCAGGTCACCATGTCTAATAGCAGTGCTTTTAGAAAGAAACACCAACAGTGCTGTTACTGTGGGTCATGTACAGAAACGTTGAGGTATTAAACTTGTCATTGTTAACGTTATGACAGTTTTAAAAGCTAGTTTTATCAAGATTATTATCCAAACATCTCTCAATTTAAAAATTCTATTAAAAGAGAATAACATGCCAAAATGAAATACATTTCAGGTGCAAGCTCAAGGTGCAATGTTCTGATTAGAGACTACGTAATTTACATTAATCTGGACTTCTATTATTATAACAGTATGTATACTTATTAACCATATATTTACGGTATATTAAACATATCAACACATTCCCATATGTTATATCTATCGAACAACAAACATGCATATAAAGAGAAGGACACACAATTAGTTAAACTGTTTCTATTATTAACTGTATCAGGAAGTATCATAAAGCACCGTAGGAGCCGTACATTAGAATTAATCGTTGGTGTGTCTGAAGCTTTACCTGTTTAATAACAAATGCAATGACTTCCTCTAGAGATTCATTAGCTCATAAAAAGTTAAGGTTTATTAGACAACTTGGTCTTCATTACAAAGCAATTTACCAATGAGCGTAGCATTTCTCTGTGGCACAAGCGTATATTTGCCTTGAATTACAATAAACCAGTTTACAGGAAGAGTCTGGGAAAGAAGTACAACACCGTTTACTCGTCAACATTTTGTCTAAGAAGGAATAAGATACTATTGAAATATATTCTGTTCTATTCTATTCTATTCAAGGATTCAGTCAGTAAAATTATCAATACTTTTGACATAATAGTATTAGCAGCAGAGACTAAGGCAGAAAGCTGACCTAGGTTAGTTTTTTTTTTTTTTCGTTTAAGTGATGTGTGATGACACCTTACCTGTTATTCAGAGCAATATTTCAGCTGCTGTTTGTTCTCCATTCACACCAGTGGACAATGTTGTCAATGCAATCAGACAGCCATTATGTGCTCAGTGTTTATAAAAGTGCTCTTCAGCAAAAACATTAGGGACAATAACCCACTGTAATTTCTTATCCAAACAAAATCTCCAAAGACAGAAGAATTCCATGCAGTTTGGAAATACACAAACATACGGGCAAGACTAATTCAGTATTGTTGCCTCGATGAAAGTACGCTAAAGTCTCATACTTTACATCCATATCGATTTTAGTAAGGAAAGCTATGATCATAAAAAACTGAGCAGAGTGAAATGGCCTTTTACATCCAGAGCGAGAGATGTAAGTCTGGACAGGTGTTGGAAATGTTTCTCTGCAGACATCATAAAGTCTGTATGTCTGGTAATAGAGCTGTAGCTGAATGCTGAAGGAAAGCTGAGCTGTTGACGTTGTGATGAGGAGACAGTCAGGACAGAGAGGAAGATAGACAGATCCTTCATGCTCTTGCATGACTTTACATTCATAAAAAAAAACAATTCATCCATTTCACCTTGATTACCGAGTTAGGGACTGATCGACTCAAGTTTTAATTACAGGTACAAAAACATCTCTTTGTCCCTCTTCAATCACAGCTCCGTCAGATGTCATTTGCCGTATTTGACTGATCACAAGAGGGAAGAGCATGTCCTCCCAAGCTTCATGCTCACCTGTATTAATTAGGAGAGATAATACAATGGGAATTGGAAAGTGATGATTAACAATCAAAAATGATACAGAACCTCTAATTCCTCTAAATTATTACATAACAAACTAAATAAAATTTTCCAACTGTGGTGTAAATCTGCATCTATAGATATGGTACAAAAACCTAAACTAATATTGGCATTTGCTATATAGCTACATATCAAGTATTATACATTTTTGGAATGTTGTAATTGAATATTTAACATGTGCAAGTTTGAATTTTTCTAACTAGCAAATACAGCTTAACCCCCAATCAAATTTCGGGCTGCTTCTTATTCATAA
>SOMO01000039.1:1035425-1052872 GCA_028128575.1 Paedocypris carbunculus | reverse complement strand
ACTCTTTTGTGATAACTATTTCAAGCCAAACGTTCCATTTTGACAACTTCCTTCCATAGAGTAATCATTTGTATGCATACAAAAGGAACTTCTTTTCAAATAAACAACAAACAAATCCTGCTCAAAAATCTCACTTTATTTTTATTTGGAATAAATAAAAAGGAATAAATCTCATCACGTGACCATAGTGAGGTGGACGAGTCGCACGACAAATTGTGTTGTGGAGGCATAGGGGAAATAGAGTTCTCCAGCAGTACAAGCATTTCTTACACAATATGACATT
Source organism: Paedocypris carbunculus (assembly GCA_028128575.1). Lineage (NCBI taxonomy): Eukaryota > Metazoa > Chordata > Actinopteri > Cypriniformes > Paedocypris > Paedocypris carbunculus. The sequence goes on along the minus strand of SOMO01000039.1, from coordinate 1,052,589 downwards.
TAATACACGCATGTCTAATCATAACTCTCCTTTAAGATTTAAACAAGGAGATATAAGACATACTAAACGGAACATACTGTAACAGCCAGAGGACCACAAGGAAATCACAACTTCAAAGAAAAACACAGTCATACACCAGATATCGCTGCATTATATATTCATCAAGAGAGAATTACCGCAATTCAAATTTAATGTGCTGTGTTTATATGTTACACATGAAGCCGTCATTCTTCTTTTAGCCGGTTATAGTTTGAACTGTGACAAAGAGACAAATCTCAGTTCTGTAAATTCATCTATAATAAATCTGTGAAAGTACTATCAGTGATATTATGTACCTTGTGCTAATAAGACTAAAACAAAGAAACAAATCTTCTGCTCACATTAAAAGACAGAGAAACTAAAGTCAATTGACTACTTTGTGGCTTTGAGGAAAAATCAAATACGTACACTGCAAAATAAAAATCACAATTTGAACATTCAATTCAAATTTACTAAACAGCATGAGAACGAAATGTTGTTTTATATTCTATTCATATTTGATACAAATACAGACACATCTGAAAAAAAATAAATAAATCAAGCAACCAATCAATCAATCAACCAATCAATCAATTATTCATTTATATAATCCATCAACCAATCAATCAGTTGTCAAAATAGCAAATCAACAAAAAGTATGGGTTTTTGTCCGTGTAAAACAGCACTAGTTGGACAACAAATATGGTGATTCTATGCCTGTTCTTTACTTATTATTAAATTTAATTTTTTTTTTTTAATTATCATTAAATCTCAACACAACTTAAAGTAGTTGGGTTTAAGTGTCTTGTCCAAGACAGTGGGTTTAAGTGTCTTGTCCAAGAAGGTTGTGAAATTCACCAGAGCGGGATTTGCACTTGAAACACTTGAGTGGCAGGTCCAACTCACTACTGCTGGAACACAAATGCCAGAACCTTCATCAATTCTCCTATTTTTTATAATTTGCTTTTCATTACACCACACGTTCCATTTATTTCATATAAAAGCATCTGCCTGATAAAGATATGTAAATGTATTTTAACACAACAGTTTGATGCAACGTCATAGGCAAACACAAAATATGCATTTACCATGCATGCAGGTTTAGTCACAAAACAAAAAATCGTATATAAACAACCCAAGAGTGGAGCATTTTTATTCAGCAATAATGTCCAGCTCCCTCCTGGCCACAACTCCCAGTGAGCGCCTAAATGAAAGCATGTTTAATTAATGATGTTGAGGTATTCTGTCACAATTAGGAAGATGTATGGTCAAACAAGGTACTTGTGATGGCCCTGACATGGATGATGAAAGTTTGTCTTTCTGGACTGGCACTGGTAGCCAGCGCTGGGCCCTGGAGCTTCTCCAAATGCAGTCGATACGGAAACCTGAGAACCCGGATCTCCACTAATGCAGCCGGCCAACAGACACATCGCACTACAACAAACTACAGCACCGATAAACACGTACAGAAGATTGAAATGGAAAGTCTAAAAATGATCCTTTACATGTATGTTACACAGTACAGGTAACTTAGATAAATATAAAATAGATTAAAATTATAATCAAATAAAAGAGGGACATCCAGTATTGGGTATTACTTCAAAAAGTTTTTGTAGTAAAACAGTAATTACTCACTACATGATCAAATGTGTAATTTTATTTTTTAACTAATTATTTGGGGAAAAAAAGCCGGGGAAAAATTAATTACTCTGTATTTAATTAAACTAATTAAACCCTATAGAATCTACCCATCAATTGTGTGGAACCAAACCCAAGAACTCTGTGACTGAGTTGGCACACACACACTGGATTAGTGACCCATATGCTGAATTAGTGACACACAAACACACACATTCACACTATTACTCACACCTATGTTCCTTTTTAGAAACTCCAATCTTCCTGAAATGCATGTTTTTGGCCTGTGTGTGAGACCCTGAGACCCGGATGAAAACCATGTACAGTAAACTCAAAAGATCATGAAGCCTCTGACCGGGCTTCCAACTTTAAAACAGTAATCAAGTTTAAAACAAGTAATCTATGCTTTGAGGCAATAGTGTTACCCACTATGCCACATCATCACCCAAAGCCTAAATGTGATAGCTTTAATTAAAATACTCATGTTGAATGTTTTAAACAGTTTAGGAAACAAATTATTAAGTTTACATTCAATTAAATTTTTTTAACTCATATCCCAAATTCTATAAAAATCTGACAATCAGCATTACCCGCAAGGTTACGGACTTGACATGTTATGTGCACTATTTGGAAAGACAATTAAAACACCTTCTAAAAATATTCAGCACAGCTTTTCCTTTATCTACTAAATTGCTATTAGCAAAATTTTATCTCAGGTGGTTTTATTAACTCAGGCAATTTTTCCTCTTTAAATGTGATCGGTGAGAAACAGTCCATTTAGGACAGCTTAAAGACCAAAGTGTCTTGTTGGGAGGTTCGGCAAACAAAATGACACAAAGGCTCAAGGAATCAGTGGGTGACAGAATGAATGCTGGAGATGTAGGGGGAGGTGGTGGGGGGGCGAAACGGAATGGTAGAGCAGGGTGTCAATTAAAAGAATGAACTAGAGTACATTGCGGTGATGACAGCTTGTGAGAGTTGAGATGACAGGCGTTACATTACGCAGCTTTGGTGGCTCCTCGGCGCCCATTGCTCCCTCTTTTGCCCCCATTCCCCCCGCCCCAATGCCAAGCAGGCGGAGTAGCGGCAAGCGTGGAGCTGGAATACCACTGGCCCCCAAGCTACGGCTAATAACCGTGATTAGCATTAGCAAGCTTCCACCAGGCACTCTGGTGCACACCACAAGGCAATTTAGAACTACGCACTTCCACTTAAAGACCTTCATTAAAAGAATTTGTTATTCAAAACAGGCAAGCCAAAGTGTCCTCGGGCGATCAAAGTCCTGTCTTTTAAGGTGCCTCTGAAACGTACCTCGCAAGATCTAATCAGACTTCAGCTTGCCGCATTAAATTCATTTTTATAGCCTTTGGGCTCCATTAGATATCTCTCGCTTGAGTATGTTGCCAGGACAGATCATGGGAACGGGAATTTCCAAGGGCCGCTCATTTACTTTATTTTTTTACACATCCTCCAACATAAAGTAAAAGCGGCAAAGTTCTAAAAGCAAGATTTTGGCGTATGCGGCACTTTACGTCAAAAGTGTTATCTATTAATTAAACTAATGTTTCAGGTTGGACTGCGCCATATCAGAAAAACATGTAGCGTGGGAAAATGTGCTTTATTATGGCTGATTTTTAATAATAACGGCTTTTTCGGCAAGTATGCAACACATGGGCTATTTGTTGTGGTTTAACATGATATGTACACACACATACACACATGAGTAATTAGTGGCAAAAAAATAGTACATGAAAGTAACAAAACACAACTTTACATTTATACCAGTAACAATAAAGAATTATTATTGCCAAACAGTGGACCACACACAGACAACTTATTTGTGAATTTTATTTTCACACGCAACTACCTAATGTTGTGAAATCTCTCACTTTATCAAGACAATGTTATTATTTCTGCTAACAATTTTCACTCTCAGTTTTTAGCCTAAATGACAAAGAGCCTAAATGGCTCTTTGTAAAATGCTTCATCCAACATCATCCTGTCTTGTGAGTAAAATGGTTTTGTGGATTAAACCTTAAAAAAAAAACACATTATCGTTGGTTTTTGACGGGTTTTGGAAGGTAACTATCATTAGAGTAATCTCTGTAATGCTTCACATGTCTGATGGAGGGATGGACGGATGGATGGATGGATAGATAGATAGATAGTACACGTAAGTAAATAGGCAACAGTTAAGCCTAATTTGATTGCCTACAAAAATTGCACCTGCTCAACAGCCAGTGAGAACTTTACTATTGCTTTTTTGTATCTAGTGTTTTGCTCTAGTATCAGATTGCTAGAGTTGCTCTATGTCTGACTCTTAACCAGTCAGGAAAGGCAAAGGATCTTTCTGAAAGACAGCGACAGTGATCAAAGTCAGAATTAATTATGCACGCTTGTCTCTCACCCCTCCTCCTCTTCCGATGAATTTGGCTAATCTAATCTAGCCGGAGCGGAATGGTTTCCTCTCCGTCATCCCTCGCATGTGTGTGGTGCCTGTTTACAAAAGAAAGAGGTGTCTATGACTTAATCTCCATTCCTGAGGGAATCCGCCAGCTCTCTGTACTTTACCGTTGTTATGAGCACATAATGTTATAGCGGAATTTTGCTTTAATTATCAATCACCAAGGAAATCGGAATTGCTTTCTCTATGAATACAGACTGGATATCTGACACACACACAAAACAGGTCAAAATTGTTCAAAAGGACAGTGCGTCCAAACTAATACTCATTTTTTATTGTTTTTTAGCTTTTATTGTTAACAGATATAGGCAAACATTTTGTGACAAAATAGCTACTTTATGGATGACAGAAACTACATAGTATTTCTTCTTCTATTTTTTGGTTTGCTTTAATGTCACAAACTCTATAATTTGCGTAAATAGAACAGATTTGATTTTTTAACTGGCAATATTTATTATTTTGCAAATGGTTGTATTGTTTTGTGTAAATTAAATATGAATTAACTGAGTGAACAGAATTGTTTCATTTAGTTTTAGCTGTTTCAATAAATTGACAGTTTTTGGAAGTTTGACTTAAAGTTGTTTAGACTCAATATTTTTTTTTTTAATTGAACAGACATTTTACGTATTTTATGTTAAGTGAAAATGTACAGTATAGGCTTCTCTTATGTATAAAGGACTTTTTCGTTAACAGAAAGCTTTATTAAAGCGTTCCAACACACATTTGATTAGACTAAACAAATACATTAGCTTTGTCAGAAAAAAAAAAAAATAGGACAGTGTGATGAAGCACTTTTGATTCTCAGTCCAGGTGGCGCTGGGAGCGGAGGTGAGTGTGTGAGAGCGGTAACCTCACTCTATCCTGCCTCTAAAGAGGGTCTCAGTATGAGCAACAGCATGTAAAAAGACCCCGGCTCGCTCGCCCAGGTCCCCGTGGTGTGTGTTTGCACACGTGGCACATTTCATAAGGCTTCGCTCTTTGACTGGTGATGAGTTTATGCGAAAGTAATTAACAGTAATTAATCCTTAATTACCATAATTAGCCAAGTCGCAGTAAATTAAACCACATCTGGAGGCAGATGAAAGGGGGTCGGAACCAAAGTGCTGCATTTCTCACAATTAATTTTTTTTTCTGCAGATCATGGGCGAAACCGAAGCCATCTGACACCTATTTGGTGGAGGCAACCTGTTAGATCAGGACCGGTGTTTTTTTTTTTTTTTTGCTTGAGCGGCTGGATGAGAGGGGGATAAAGCATTATGGGAAGGAGGAGGGACGAGGGATTCATTTCAAACAACAATAACCTCTCATCTCAAGGGGAGCATCTCCCTTAAGCTACGACACAAGGACGTGCAACATATGGCCACTCACAGACATGGAGACAATTGCCTGTGGTGTCTGGCTCTTCTGGAACATGGGCGTCTGCATCTCACATATGACACGCTGGCTTCTCAGAGATAGCAGGTGTCCCCATCAGATAAATGCATCTTTGTGCTACACAGACTCATTCCCGTCCCTCTCTGGATAAACACAACCATGAGATTTATGTGCGTACCAAATATGTTTAAATAAGCTTCGAGTGTACTTGACCGATTCAAACAGAGCTGATGACCTTCTCGTTTATGCTTTCTTCTGTCAGAAACTCAAAAATCAAAGCAAAAAAAAAAACATCATAAGAGCTGCAGAGATAATAAAGAAATCAACGAGTTTGAAACACGAACAATTAAAAAACACGTTAGAAAGTAAGACGGGAATGGTGAAATGACTTGGGATTCTAGATACTAAATTCAATATTCATAAAATGTTAAATACAAAAAGAATGTTGAAACTTCAAGCTCTGGAGCAGTTTGAGCAAACTGCGAGAAGCAAAATCCCACGACCGGCAGATCCGGCATCTGAAGCCCCACACAAAGCAGCATATGAAACCGAAGATGTTAATTGTAACTCAAACAAAGCTAATACTGTCGACACAGAGCTTAAATGATGCAACTCTCCTAAACGCTGAAAGTGCTGTGGGCGCTCGGCACATGTGTGTGTCACTTTCTAATCAGTTATTTACACAGAGTGTCGGCAGATTAAAGTGGGATTAGGCTTCTCTCCACATCCGCAGGCTGCCTGCGTATCTATGTGCCACCCACTAAAAACCCTACACAGCTTTACATCGCTTCTCCATCCAAGAGCTCTGTTGCACCGACCTGCTGATAAACACTTATCGCCGCAACTACCAGCCGTCAACACATGCATGTCAATGTTCAGATTATGCCAATGTTCCACGTCAACTCCTGAAAAATCAGTGACTAGTGTGTGTGTGTGTGAATGTGTGTGGCACCAACTCCATCCTTCAACTCATCGGTATTCTCAACGGTAAACTAGGAAAGTTTGTTTAAAAATTGCAGGGTTTTTTTTCGGTGTATACAATTATAATTGGCACATTATTTATATATCGGTATGTATTACATTTATATGCTTCATTATAATTGTCTTGTTTTTTTTTGTGCTGGAGGTCAAAAACAGCATTGGTAATACATAGGGTGTGACGAGATCTCGCGAGACTCGATGCTTCTCGCGAGATGCAATTGATCTCGTGATATCGCGAGAATTTGGCGCCATCTTTGCTACAGTGTGTGGAATCAATCCTTGTTAAAGGATTCGTGCACGAGCGTCCCGATTTTCGTGCCGGCATGAGCAGCTGGAGTTAAGCGCACGGACCCTTGCGCTCGCGTTTTAATTGACAGTGTCTCTGAGTGAGCGCGGACTTCTCTCTATGAGTGAGCAGATCTCCGTCATTGCCCCGCCCACTGCGACAGGTCACACTATGTTCGTTTGTGATGATATAGCGAACGAGTTAAACTTTACAAAATGTGTTTGTAAAATAAAACCGATTATTTCAAGCTGTCATGAGTTTAATCTAATGTGTCTAATACACGTGTATTACATTACTATTGAAACAATTCACTCGCTGCAATAGAGCAGAAATATGAGCGAAAACCAGCTGATTACTGCAGTAAAACTCATTCAGATGATGTGAGTCTAGCGACATCGTGAAGGGAAAGAACCTCATGTTCTTCACTTATTCACGACTTCAACTTCACTGAAAGTCACTTTCTTCCCCGTGCAATTCACCAATGGCACATGCCACTTTATCCCCTCCGTGCAATTGCAAAGTTTGCTTTTTTACTCTGTCAATTGTTTACTCTGTTTATTGTTTACTGTTAATATGTCTATTTGAAACATAATTTTTATTTTGGAAACGTTTGCTCTAATTTTATATTTTATATACTTTATAATAGATATATTATGTATATTTTATCTTACACAATGCACATTTTTTACATTTTTATTTTGTGTGTTTTTCCTATATTGCACCAAACGGAGTAGTGTTCCTAATTTCGTTGTAAACTTGTGTCGCATGGACAACAAATGCATTCAATTCATTCTATTCTATTCTATTGTTCTAGACAATAACTGACTGGACACTTTCAATAAATATGGTTTTTATTCTACATGTTATGTTATGCCATGGTATGTTCTACATTGCAACATGTAATACAAAATTTGAGGCTTTTAAAGCTAAAATTAACACAGTGAATTCAATCATAATGAAGTACATTGATGTTGAGTTGAACTTGATGCCAAAATGATTCTACCATTCTTTTCAAGTTACTGGAAGACTTGTCTTTGTCTATAAATAGTGTGTTTAATGTCTGTGCTTAATGGATTTTGTTTATACTATTGACAGTTAAATTTTTTTGTGAAATGGCAATTTATGGCATCATATTTTGTATGATCAATATTATGTTGGTTATCTGGTTATCACTGCATGCAATTGATGAAAATAGAAAGAGTAAAATGCATCAACAGTTTAGAAAGTTTTAGTTAAATAAAATACAGATAAAATATTGCTCTCCTTATATTTTATCAAAGATTTTTTTATTTTAAAAAAATGTAAATCTCGTCTCGTCTCGTTCTTGTGACCCTAGTGTCTCGTCTCGTGGGAAAAGTGTCTCGTCCCACTATTTGTGCATAAAAAATCTGAAAAACTAAGACTTCTGATTGCTTTAGTGTGCAATACGTGAAGATAGATGTAGATATTACATATGTTATTACTACATAGTATACATATACTGTAATAAAATAGCACTAACCTTCTCTCACTGTATGTGCACGCTGGACTCTACACTTCTTACGCAAACATGAAAAATGAGAGGTTGTGCCCGCACCGACACAGGCAGCATCACTAATTACACTACAGACTATGAGCTATTATTCTTGGTTAATACTTCCTCTGCACACTACAAATGTCTTCTGGGAACAGTCCGACTGTTTGTGAATCTCAATTCTTAAAAAGCACTAACAGGTCACACTGGCAATATGTTACCGTAAATGTCAAGTAGCTTTCCGAAAACATCCGCTTGGATGAAGTAGGAATATTTGGCCGTACACTTTCCATCCGCTCAAAAGCTTTGCTATTGTGATCCGTCAGTTTCCCTCAGGATTGTTCTATTTGCAAGCTATGGAGAGTGGAGTTTGCTGAGGCTGCTAGAAGTAGGAAACTTCAGAAGTCCAGAAGCACAAAACACCTGCTCACTACAGCACGGGCCTGATATATCATATCCTTTCTGAATTATAAGTTCAGCTCTTACACCGACAGGCAAAAATGATACAGTAGAAAATGTGTAATTATAAAATGCAATGCTTCTCTGCAATTTTAGAGTCTTGGAAAAAACCTGTCAATAGCATGCACAAAAAATAAATGTAATATAATTGAAAGGAATACATTTCGGAAGGTTATAACACCTTTAAAGTGTAACGCTTTAAGTCACAAATGAAACCAAAAGTGAGGTTACAAAATAGAAAATGTCACATTATTCAAGATTTTATTGTAAATATATTTTAAAAACTAATGTTTCCATCATTATAAAACTTACAAGAAAATGTAAATAATTACAATCCAAATATAGTAACATCAGCAATTGTTGAACAAAAGACTAAATTGTTATAATTGATAACAGGTATTAAATCTAAATTTCGAGACTTACTTTGGAACATCTAATTTATAAAATCTGAAGTGAAATACCTAATCTTTGTGTGGTGAGTCACTACAAAAAAAAAAAAAAAAACCAACTTATTCGGTAAAATTGTATTACAAAAACCACTCTAGTGGACAAAAAAAATGAACAGTAGTATTGACAATCTTGAAAGCTTCAATTCCCTAACATTCTGCCCAAAGGGGAAAAAACAACTAAAGAAAGAACGTGATCCAGTGTTCACACATTCTAAGATAATTGCAACAACATGGGATTTTCTGTTCTGATTGTTTTGGGTTCGCGATTAGCGCGCAGCTAATCTTGCTAATTAGTGCTAACAGCGTAACGAGCCCGACTCCCCAATGAGACGAGGACTCCTGCAGACTCTACGGGTTGAAGAAATGAATGCGGCTGGACATGCAAATGAGGTTTTCACGTGAGGCCTGGACTTTGCTGAAAAGTCGCTTGGACAAAACCAATGTGCCCCGAGGTTCACAATGCTTCAATCACTCAATCTTACTGGCTTATATGGGTCGCATAACAGATGCACATGTGGGTCAAAAGGAACCCCCGTTGTCAATCAAGACACAAAAGTAGAAAGCGAGAGGTCATTTGTATATGAACTCATTAGAGGAAGAAGCAGGGGGTCATTTTTACATCTCCCTCTGTCCTTGAGGCGATATAGATGAGAAACGAGAAGAAAATCGTCGAAGGCAGTGGCCACGCTTGACCAGAAAAGGCAGCGCGGTCTTAGGCCACAGCTACACAGATATGTGTTGACAGAGTCACAATACAGGAGACGTCATAAGTCATACAAACAAAACAAAGAGAAGAAAGAATCCGCTTTTGTGTAGAATAAAAGCACCTCAATGCGGAATTCAATGAAGTGCATAAATGTCAAGTGCTATCGCAGTCTCAGCTCTGGGGCCAGTAAGATTGCAAAAAGCATTCAGATTTACTTCTTTGCTTTAAGTTTCTTCATTCTTCACCAGAAACTGACCCAAACTTGAAAAAATTCTTAATTCTTCGTTTTTTTCTTCAATAATTTTTCATTACATTATGCTTTTGTACATTATGCATTATGCCCAACACAAAACCTAAACCATACATGATACTTGACAAATACATTAAAATAGAACCTGAAATAAAGGGGTAGTTTGATTTTGGGTAGTCAAGTATATGTACTCTTACTCCACTAAATTTGAAAAGTAAATTACTTGAGAAAAGACAGAGTGAAACTAATGTTCTTCATGTAAATATTCAATACATGTTTGTAGAGTAATGATCGAGACCCCTCAAACTTGAAGACCTTGCAGACTCATAACTCTGCAATAACTCAGACTTATACATCCTCAAAATAAATATAGCAAATGAGCTATGCTCGAGTCAATACAGAAGTAAATCAATCGAACGCAAGGCGTGTTTGCGTGGCATCTGCTTTAAGGATTTTCAGTCAGACTAAACAGGCAGCTTCATGTCGGTCAGCCTATCCACACCTGCCTCCCCAGCTGGACCGCCACACTTTCCTCCGAACACAGCCCATTCTAAATAACTCCCAGATGCTGACAGTATTTTCATCTTGGCTTTTATTTTCTCACCTGCGGGGAGTGTTTTCACAGTCGACTTTGGGCTTCCCCTCCTGGCTACATGCAGCTACAGTAAATGGAGACACGTGTTGTTCACTCATCAAGTTTTATCAGGTCATTGGTGTGAAGACCTCAAGATCTGGATCTTCAAGCCCAAACCAAGCAGGGATCTGGTGTGAATGAGCTACGTGAAAATTAATCTTTTGAATTGTGTAGATACAAAGAGACAGTCACGGAATAATTACGGTAAACCTTTAGTGTGTTTTAAAATGTTACATTTACCATATTATGCATATGAATAGAAAAATTGAAAGAACAAAATGGTATGCTCCATAAAGGAGAAAATGTACTGTATATTAATATATGATGTGTGAAAATGACAAACTAGAATAGATAATACGCACAACAATGGTCGTGATGCTTCGTATTATGAATGCTTCGTATTGGGAATGTTTCGCTTTACGACAAGAAATATTTGAAAAAAAAATCATGGGTGATGAACACCAGTGACAATTTTTTACCACCACAAATGCTGGCAAAGATATGTACAATGCATTCAATCACTCAAACCTTTCAGATTCCGCAACAACTTTGGATGGTGGAAGGAAAGTCAAGTCACTGATCTTCCATCTTGAAAGTAACACTTTTCTTTCCAAACCACCATCAGGAAAGCCCATAATCTAACCAAATAGCTTTTAACAAGTATTTGATTTTCAGCACACAATTCCAAGCATTACTTGTTTCCTCAAAATACAACTTTTTTTTTAATGAGAAAAAAAAAATGACTCACTGCACTTTAATGCATGCAGAACCTGAGCCATCTCCTTGACATGACAAACAGGGAACTTGACAAAATGATTTAAGCGTGCTACAGTGGCACTTGGTGTGATCTGGGCCAGCGCCAGCATTAGCATGATAATGAATGCCGATTTCGACACTTGGAAATATAGAAATAGGATTTTTGCAAGAGAGCTGCAGGCGAGAAACTGAAATATGCTGGGGGAGTAGGAGGTTTCGCTTCATCTTCTCCATCCTCAAGTACAGCTGGTTAAGGGTAGAGATGGTGGGATTACATTATGAGTCTGACCTAGTTGAGAGTTGCCTCCAGAGACCGAGATACTTGCAGTGGCTGGGACTTGCAGTAATTTCTCCCTGCTGGTGAACACGAGAGAGAAAATGAGAGAACGGAGCCCGGCTGGCTGAGATGGGCAGACAGGCCTTTGCTCAGAGTCTCAGTGTTGAGTCTGGGGCTCTCCGGGATATTGCTGCACAGAGGCGGTGGTTACTAAGCATGACTGTGCTGTGGCTCAGGGGCTTTATGAGCTCCATCTCTCACAGACACTCAGTAAAGCTGCATCTTTTAATTTGCTCTATGTTAAAGTCACATGGGTTGGAGTTTTAGTGAGCGTGTAGAGGCAAGTAAGAAGGAGTTGGTTCGGAATAACAATTGACACACTAATTAATTCCACTTGAGAGTCTGCGTAGACTTTACTGTTCTAGTTAAAAAGTGAACATTTGAAATGTGCAAAAGCATTATTCTAGCAAAATATGAAGTAAAGGGCTTTGTCAAGGCCTGTACACTTACAAACATATGGCTTTTTGTCATATAAGATGTTATTATCATGTTCACTCTTTTTTTGAAGTTTGTTGGAGCTGTATCACCTGTAAACCCACTTCCTGTCACAAGGTGGCGTGACTACAAGTTAAACGCTTTTTTTAAAAAATATGGAAACAAACTTGACCTGCAATAGTTTTTTATGTTGATGTTACTAAAATCTCTTAGACCTCAGACACTAACGAGACAATAAAAATTAATAATTTACACAATCTTGAATACTTTCAGATTTCAAACTAAATACAAATACTAAATATATGTATGTTTAGTCTACAGTGTATATATTAGTGTTGACAATACTAGAAATGGCAACTTCGATACGATGGTTACGTAGATATGCGATACCATTTTCGATACCACTGGGAAAAACTGCAACAATGTTAGGGCCTTTTTTGCTCTTTTATTAAGAAATAAAACAACAAGCACGAAACATGAACGAGGAATCGCAAGACAATAAAGTGCAAAATTAAATAAACAAATAAAATGGCACTATCTTTTCGATTTCTTTTCTGTGAAAATTAAAAAAAAAAAATTTAGTTTGGTAGAAGCTCTCGAATCAAGCCGAGTACATTATTAAAATATCAAATGTCTTTAACATGTTAAATTAAATGTCTTTACAGTTACCGGAATCCAGGTTTCTCAACAGTATACATGTGGCATCTTATTGATGCCAATAGGAGGGCACTATTCTTCACGTGCAGCCAGTCTGTCGGAGAGGAGAGAGATGCCCCGGAGAAGCACGACTAGCATCGGTACTGTTGGGCCACAGTATCGTATCGTTTCACATTTTCAGAATCGATACTTATCAAAACACCTATATTTTTGCAACACTAGAATAAATAAAATAAAATGGGAAAATATAAATAAAAAATGAGATTGTTTTCTAGTTGGCATGACTGTAACAGGACCCAAAAAAAAAAAAAAAGAAATATGGACTATATTTCTCTATTCTCTTTTTATTACCTCTGCGTAGAAGAGATGGCTGGCATAAAACTAAAAAATGAGCATTAGTGAGTTTCAGCATCAAACACGCGCTGCACAGAGCCTACAAACGCACAGACATGTATACATATGGCAAACATGCATATAAATATAAGTGTGTTCTCTTTCCGCAGGTGTGTGCTGCTTCCCTCCTCTCTTGTGTCTGAGCCAGTGAGAGCCTTTATCAGAGGGGCTGAGGGGAAATGTGCTCCAGCCAGATTAGCCTCTGCTCGGTGCCAAGGTTATAAACAGCCTGTTATCGGCCTCCCAAACAGAGTAATCCGAACTGTATCAGCACCCAAACATATGGGGCCACACAAAGACAGATAGGCCCTGATGGACACCTCATGTTAATTGCAACGAAAACAGCATTCAAGCATCTTCCAGGAGACAGGGAAGTATATATCTCCCAGCGTTGCGGCGGTCTTCCGCCTGCAATGTACGTACCCCGTGTTTAAAGAGGGGCTTTCACGTCTCTCCCGAAGGTCATTATTCGCTTTCCTTGTTTAACTTCTATCACATTTATTCAGCTTAAGTGATCTTTGTTTGAGGCCAGAGGTATTCGTCCGTGCTCCGGTACACGACCGCCACGTTATCAGCCATGCAGCTTTACTTTAAAGAGCAATGTGATTCATTTTCATCGGATGGCAGTTTATATACTTTAACAGACTGGCGTGATAGGAATTTTCGATTAAAATAAAACAGCGCTAATTGAAAAGAAAAGTGTGCGCCGGTAAATTCCTGAAACGGTGGAACGGAGGTGATATCCAACCTGTCCCTGAAGGTTTGGATTATTTCGAGGATGGCTGATGGTTTTTAATAGCTTTCATAGCCATTATGAGGTGAGCCAGATTGAGTGGTAATGGCCTTGGTAGTCATGGAAACATTATCGCCGTAGCAAAAAATGCTACATGACATCAAAAGCACAGCAAATGGATCACAATAAACAGTTTTATGTCTGACCGCTAATGAAACGTGAATGTTTAGCAAGCACTGGGTGAATTAATCTGACCGCTAGGTGTATCTATGCAGCGTGGATGCCCTTGTCCGCCGTGCCTGGGAAACTCATCCATGGGAAAGAGCCATAAATCCCCAAATTTTTATATACTGTCCACATATTTAAAAGTCTTGTTCAATAAAGTTTAAAATGTCACAGAGGGGCAATAACCCAGGTCGCATAAAAGCTCCAAGCTTAGAAAGCCATGCAAAAATGTCCTGTTCCTAGAAAGTAATAAAGTTTTATATGCTTCAATCAGCCATAAAATGTGATTTTGTAGGCCGTCAACAGGGGGATAATCGCCGTCTTATCTTATAATATTATCTAGCCATTGTCCAAAAGGCTACTATTTTGGTAATTGACGAATGTGAATCAAAGGTAACCGTCCTGCAGGTCGAATGATTCTGTCGGCTTCTGACGTTCAGACACACAAAGGAAATATTTCAGGATATTCCCAGTTAAACATTGGTTTTTAAAGACAAATATTATTTAAAAATGGTCTTTAAAATAATACATCTACAATTTTTATAAATAGATCAAAGGCACATTGATAAAGCTTTTTATAATCCCATGGTGTAAAGTACTAGTGAGTAAATGGACTTCATTACTTTACTTAGGTATCTTTTTTGGCTACTTTTTACTTGCTCTGGGTATCATAAATAAAATAAACTTTTACTCTCTACATGACTACGTTTTTGATTGAGTATCTTTTATGTACATATACACTTTTACATGCACTTTTACTAAAGTATGATTTCTCTTTTCCAGGTAATTTACAATCCAGCAGTATGACAAATCCAAAATAATGGATACAGAATTAAACACAACATTTCAACTAAGGGGTTGTTTGTGTATGCATGTATGTTTTGAAAAACGCGTGCGTGTGTACACACATGCTGCAATCATTTCTAAATCAGGTGATGACCGGCGACTACAGGTGTTTGTGTGTTCACATTACTGTCAGTGGATGATGCATTTGCAGAGCAGAGTGCGAGCCTGAGCAGACAGATCCGAGCGTGCAAGGCCCTCATTAGATCAATGGCGGCTGTTGGGCATGCCTGCCGCTTGCTGATGTGCTTCTGCTCTGGCTGGCTGGCATACAAACACTCCTGGTGCCTGTGCATCTTCACAAGCACATGAAAAGAAGCGGAAGAACGGTGGAGAGGGGTTGGGATCGGCTTTCCCTCATGTGTGTGCACAAACGCTCTCTTCCAGCAGGCTGCTTTAAGCCATTACGTCTCGCCACACCACTGTGCCAGCTCATACGGTGAACGCTTCAGCCCGTTACACAACCCAACAACCCCCCCCCAACGGACCGCTTCCAACACCCCCCAGCCCCATATATCACATTTAACACTCTGACAGTAACAGTCTATAATGTTTCAATTCTACAGAATCACTCTGCCAACTCCAGGATAGCGGAGCACAGACTGAGGGAAATAAATAACCCCCTCGGCCAGCCACACTCCATTTCAGCCAGAGAAAGAAGAAAGAAAGGCAGCAAAAGAGCAATTTTAGACTTGCTAGACTCTCCATTTCCTGTATGAATGATTGCAGCACGCTGGCCAAATGAAATGCGGTAATTAATTTGTCACTCTGTTTGTTATGGCGAGTCCTGGCACCCGAAGTGAAGAGGGCGACGCACGGAGGATTATGGAGTGCAAACCAAGCAACTGAATAAACAGAGGAGCGGTTAAATGAATCAATACGCTTGCGGAAGAGCCAAGCAAGTGAGATTCAACTGTTGGTTGCACAAAGGCCGCTGGATTCAGAATCCAAAATTCTAAATCCAAACCGTCACTAGCCTTCAGAACCGTTTGTCAAGCCGTGCATTTAAAAACAGGACCACGCTGTCGCCGCGATCTTGTTGTGCCAGTCGCATTTCGCTTTCCCAACCAGGGAAGATTTACCTCAGCTTGATTCCATCATTCTGTCCGTACACAACCTACGTGTGTTTTACATCCAAATCCAGATTTGTTTTGCTCCACGGGAGTATTAGCTTAGACGTATTGTCGACCGCTTCAGTTCTTAGGAGCCATTCATTTCAATTCGCCCATTTGAAACACTTGAGTTTGTCACCATTATTCATCCCCGGCACACCACCAAGTCAACAGCGACAATGGCCCTATTTTTCAAGCTAATGGTGGGGCTTGCCTGCCATTAGCTAAAAAGGCTTCTGCCTTTGAATAAGCCTCTTCAAACGTGACTTCGGTTTAAGAAGAAATTTGAATAATTAATTAGCCGACAAGCACGGCAAAGTAGCAGTAGCACAGCTATGGGATCCAGGCGACGAGAGGTTGGACTCCTTTTTTTTCCTGCCTCAAGGCCAAAGGGATTTCTCATTTGAGAGCTAATCTTCGAGGATAGCAATCTCAGCCGAATTTAATGAAACAGAAGTAAAAGATAATGTCACATTCGATCATGTCAGCCGCCGAGTACTTCCTGTGCTGTGCTTTTGAGGTGGCACTCATCCATAATGGGTAGAAATGTGTGATTTCACCGTAAAGAGATGAATTTGCCCGGAGTGCTGGTCCTCCACTTCAATCCAGTGGTTTATTTGCAGACTCCTGACCTGAGGTCATAACCTGCACTCCAGCTGTCAAATCAAAGAACAGCCAGCTCACAATTATGAGGCCTCGACTCGCAAAAGGATGCAATTCATAATCTCGATGAGAAATCCAATAACTAGCACAGTCTCGTCTTTGCACATCCATCCACAGGCCTGCGAAATTAAACATGATAGATGCACAACTCACTGAAATATTCAGCAAGCTTGACTACTTAATAAAACAAGAGCTTTTCTTTTGCCTCAGTCTATGTAAGCAACAAACTAAGCATATT
>SOMO01000039.1:1023664-1034334 GCA_028128575.1 Paedocypris carbunculus | reverse complement strand
AGAGAGAGAGAGAGAAGCAACACAGATTAAGCCCATTCGTTGCCGGCCTCTTTGTTCTTCTGGGATGTGTGGATATGTGGAAGGCTTTGTGAGAATCAATAAGACCAAGAGGTGGATCAGGCCTTAAAATGGATTAGCGGTAAAAACAAAGCTTGCATAAATGTGTTAAAGACTCCCTGTTAGGAGCATGCTGAAGAGCACAATGCTGACATACACCATAATATGCACACGGATTTCACTACGCCTATGGTGCCGCACTAAAGCATCACCAGTGTGGCGTGCCATTCAAGGAAGCATTTGAAAAAAAAAATATTGCATTCGTCCTTATGAAGGGTTTAACGTCAAAGTCCATTCGTTCTGCCCTGCACCTTTAAGCAGCCTAGCCTCCGGGCCTTCGGAAGCATGAGCTTTTAACGCTACCATTAAGGCCAAGGCCTAAATTATTGATCCGCTGCCTCCATCAGCATAACAGTCACGTCCCCAGTATCACAACCTAACCAGTCCGTGCCGGGCCATTCCACAGCCGCAGACTGTGATCTCTGGAATAATTAGGGAGGTCGGATGGACATGTCTAGTGGTCTAGAGGGGGTGGGGAGGTTCTGATAGAAATGGGTTTGGAGGAAAGCTCATTTAATGCACCCCATCCATATCTGAGGTATCTCTCCGATCAAATGTGGACGGCAGTGGCTAAAGATGGCAGGACTCATCCTGGTCCAAATTCAGAAGATAAGGCAGCGGTGAAGAAACAATAAAAGAATAATGTGAAAGGAGAGAAAGAGCGGAGCATTGAGCAGGGGCATAAATAAAGATGTGGCACACCAGTATAATGAATTCTGAAGGCCAGGATCAATAATATCAGCACTTTGACTCCACCGTATACATACACAAAGCGTGAGGGAGAGAAGGACTGCGCACATACAGAAAAATAGACTCAACAGGAGATGAATGTCCAATTATAATGATATTGTGGTAATAAAAAGGGAAAGGATAGGCTTTTTTTTTATTATTATGACAATTTTGGTCATAATATTATAGTATTTTTCAAGGTAATAAAAAGTTAACTACTACCAATTGATTGCTAAGAATAGAAAAATTAGCAAAATGAGTAACTAAAGCAAAGGAAAAAGCAAATAGAATTACTTTTCATGCTATTTTCCACTAGGTAAACTATTGAAATTGTACTCTGTTTACCCATCCACTAAAGTTAGACACACACACACACACACACACACACACTCTCACAATCATTGAAGTGAACACACACAAACCCGGAGAAGTGGGCAGCCTTAAGTCGTAGCGCCCAGTGTACAATACATTATGGTTAAAAATCGTTTTAATATCAGTTCAATGTAATTAACATTTAAAAACATTCCTGATGTAAAAAACTAATATCAGTAAGGCTGCAATTGTGAGTATTATTTGTTAATATAAAAACATCATTATTTTAATCTTTGCGGTTATCATGCAGCCCCAAAATTGTAATTGTAAAACATGCAAAAGTAGTAGCATATTTAAAACTCTGCATATACTATAAGTTTCACAAACAAATAAAGAAAATAAATATTAATGCAATAATAAAAATGAAAAAAAAAATTAATAATGGCTATTCCTATTGTTTGACTAATCACGATGACTGTTTACCTAATAATTAGAGGGAAAAAATCATATTGCTCAAAGACATTTTAAGAACCTTTATAAACATAAACTGTAAACTCCTACAGTTGGCCTAGTGTAGGCTAAAAGCTAAGGAATGAAATCTAAACTTCCAAAACTAGTCAAATACTGACGCTCCACATCAACAATTATTTGACTAATCATTACCCTCCGATGAGTCAATTATGAAAATACGTACTTGTGCATTACCCCCGTGAGAAGGTTGATGATTTGATACAGTGAGTTTCTCACAGCAGGCAGACAATTGTCTTTGCTGTGTAGGAGACTGAGGAGGATTCAGGCTGCCTGTGACACACACACGCACATGCACACACACACTGCTGATGAAGTGAACCGGTGTGGGGGTTGGGTGCTCTTATCTGCAGCGGTGAGATCAGACAGAGAAAGACCGAACGAGGACTGAGCACTGATGGTCTCCACTACAGAGAAGGAAAAGCGGCTCTGTCTGTCATAACAGTGATTCTCTGCTTTATTAGTTCAAATGGCTGGGAAAAATATAACATGCCGGAAAAAAGTAAACTGTAAAAATCAAGGCTGCCATTTCATTTTCTAATATAATGTGAAGAATTGAAAAAATAAATAAATCAAGGAGTCTGATACGTGTGTCAGTGTGTGTCTGTGTATATAGTAAGCAGACTTAGTGAAGAAATTGTAACATTGTTTAATATATTAATACATGTGCATATATACAGTAGGTATATATACTGCATATTGTGCACACATATTCAGAGATGCTACAGAGATATATTAACACATATAATTGGAGCAAAAATCTCAAGTTTGGTACAAGAATGAGAAGGCCACGCGGGATTGAATAGAACTCTCTCTCTCTCTCTCTCTCTCTCTCTCTCTCTCTCTCTCTCTCTCTCTCTCTCTCTCTCAACGAAATGTAAGGTGCATATACAAGAGATAGAATAACACAATAGTCAGTGCAAATGCAATAAACAATGTAATAATGTACATGTAAACAAATGTAACATACAAATGTAATAAACAAGAAACAAATGTAAAAAAAAATATTGACTAATCATGCCATAGTCCCAGTGTAGTAAAATTATATTGGCCTATAATTGCATTTTGCTCACTTGGCAGATGCTTTTATTTAAAATGTTTTACATTTCATTACAGGTAAACAATGAAACGTCACTGGGATTCAAACCGGCAACCCTGGTGTTGACAGCACCAGCTCCACTGATTGAGAGCTGGTGCTGTCAACATCCTGGATCAGTTTTCTCTTCGAGTTGCACTCTTATCTGGCTAGGGGAGCAAACATTACGTCTGATGAGGTGTGAAGCAAGTATCACCTGGTCTGTGCGAAGTAATCCGTGAGTGGTGGAAACAGGGTGATGCTTTTGTGAGTGGGAGGGGTTTTGCTATGCAAATGAAGGTGCTGGAACCGTATCAAGGAGGCCCGGAGGCTGTGATCATTTTCTCCTACCATGCCAGCTCGGCTCCCCGATCGCTCATACAGCACCACCGCCTTAATGGCAGCCCATTAACATAATTGCCAACACAACTAGTGTTCCGTGTCTGAGAGTCATTCTCTATCCTTCAGGAGAAAAATATGAAGCAGGAAAGACTGGGAGAGAGCAAGTGTAGGATACAGCCGAAGAAAAACCGGGAATGAGAGAAAAGGGAGGATAACGGACGGAGAGAACAAAAATGAGACGGCAAACCAGTTAAATCCATTACCGTGTTTACTGTCAGTTGCAAGAGTCAGAAACAATAAAGTTACTTCTGGACCCGTATCAAAGATGTGCTCGGATAAATTGGATGGGATGAAGCAAAAAAAAAAAAAAAACAAGTAATAAAAAGCAAACTGAAAGGCCTTAAATGGCAGAAGCCTGACAGAGACGGCGGCTGGAGGTGGGAGACTGGTATTCATTCAGGCGTATGAGCCAGACGCATGCTGGAGCACAAACCAACCTGCCAGGCGAAATGAAATTCCCATTATTTTTAATTAATCCCTAATTAAAATATATTACTCCATAGATTCCGCAACTCTCTCTTAATATGCAAATGCAGCCCACTGAAAGATATTTACACATCATTAATTAAAGTAGAGCATTCTTTTAGTCTAACAAGCTTTGGTCCAAGTGTGCCAAGGAAAACCCAAACCTATACACGCACAGAGAGAGAGAAAGAGAGAGCGACATTGAGAGCATGTGAGAGAACGGTGAGCAGAGAAAGAGATGGATAATAGTGGGTAGACGGAGAAAAAAAGAGAGGGAAGGCAAGATCATTTTTTCCATATTTTCTAACAAAAGCATTATAATATTCTGAATATGGGTTAATATGACCTATTTTAAAAATGCATTCATTTCCCAAATAAATCCTTAATTAAACAATTACTGCACAGAGCTCAAGCTAAACCGATCTGGTAAATAACTGTAACAGATTTCACAATTGTAATTCTGTAGTAACACTTTTTTTTTTCTTTTTCTCTTCCATAAAGGAATTGCAAAAATGGCTTTTCAGATCTGTTAGACAGAATTCATTAAATCCCACAAATTAAACAGTGTAACTTTTTCTAACAAATAGTTCTGGAGCTAAAATTAAAAGCTCTTTCTAAATTTCCATGAGACTGGACTTTTTATTGCTTAGATATGAAGTCAAATGTGACGTGCATTTGCTCACTGCATTTCAGAAAGGGCAGGATAAATGTGGTCGACTAGGCAGAATACATGAAGTTGATAACCATGGGTTCCATTACACGACTCCACAGCTTTGTAATGACTTCTGAGGATTGGGGAACGAGGAAAGAAATCCAGAGAATACGGCAGAGAAAAATGAAATATAAAAAAAGAAAAAGACTCATGGCGTTAGACATAGGAAATACGTTGGAGCTGCATTTTATTCATTCTTCTTTCAAAGGGTTTCTTTAATTTCTGGGTTACAGGGAGCACATCTCAGTACCTCAGTCTGTAGTGCGCCGGTGTTTCAAACACTGGATCATGGGTTCGATTCCCAGGGAAAGCAGGAATTTGTTGAATTGTAATGAAATGTAAGTCGCTTTGGATAAAAGCGTCTACTAAATGACTGTAAATATATATATTAAAAACAAATCTCTGGATGTGAAGCCAAGACACACAATTGTCTAGAGATTTGAACACAGGGTGTTCTGTGCTACTAGTAAATTATATAAAACTGAATCCAGCTTAATAAAAAAGCAAAAAACACTTCATGTTTTAAAACAGAAAGTTCCTCTTTTAGTCTTAAGTTCCTCAAAACTGAATTAATCAGAGTGTTAGAGATTCACTAAATTCCCTTCTTTTCCATTGTGCGGACCTTGATAATGATAATCATGATTCTTAATGGCAGGCCATTCATTTCATAAGTCCTATCGGGTTTGATTGCCGAAGAAGTTTTAGAACCCATCATTCATTAATGTTAATGGGCTTTTTAGCAGAGGCCAGCCATGGTTAGGTCTAAATGGCAGGTTTCCCGGGCTTGTTACATTGATTCCCAACACACTGGACCTTGATTGGCATAAAGATCCATCAGTCATGACTAGAATCCATCCTATTGGCTTTTAAAATTCTCTGGGTAAAACCGAGAGCGGACGCTTGACTGCCTTACACACACACACAAAACAAGTGATTATAAGGTTCACTGCTTGTGCAGCATGTTTCAAACATCATATTATGCTTTTCAAAGTTTTTTTTGGGCAGTTTGCATGATCCATTGCTGTGATGGCATCACAAAAAAATTGCCACAGACCATTAAACTTCTCAAACAAAACTATTTTCTCCAAAACGCCTTTTTACGATGCAAATAACAGAAAACACACACTATAAAGACAATCACAATACAGACACTGACTATGTTTTTTACAAAAACCAACAAAATGGTGGGGAAAAATTGTGGGTTTTTTTTTTTTTTTTTTTTTTTTTTACGACTTTTATATACAACGGAATTAATCTCACTTTCAGCTGTCTGTTTATTAAAACACGAAAAACACACCTTATCTCCACCAACCCTTAAAAACTCTATATAATTTATAATGCTAAATGCTATAATGATAAACCTAAGTGTCTATGCTTGATCCAATCCAGCGAGAGAATCTCAGAGGCCAACGTATTGGCAGGGATATCTGTGAAGACACTACATTTGGACAGTTAAGGAGTATCACCCTGTCAGCGCGGTACACCGCACATTTGAAACGGCCCATTTAACGGCGGTACGCACCAATCCACTGTGCTCATTTACATACTTCAGTGAGGCCCTGATGGATGAAGATGGATGAGAGAAAATCAACCTCGTTGAAACAACTGTTATATCAAGGTTAAACTATCCACGAAGCTCTTAACCCATGCTGCTTTATCTCCCTGCCGCTTCCACCGATATCAATTCATCAATAGTGCTTTATCGGGAAGATTTCCGGGGGAAAAAAAACACCTACGAGGTGCAGTAATAGGAAATCAAATGAAAGAGAAGCGTGTGTAGATAGAGGGAGATGTGAGTTTATGACGAGATGATAGAAAGCTGCTTCTCCTCTAAAGCAAAAAGGTCCAAATTTTATTGCCGTTTTATTTAATGGGATAGAAATGAAAAGAGAAGCCTCTCTTAGGGTTTTATTTCTGTTTCCTTTACAATAACACAAACCTAATGGCCCATACTAGAATGTACAAAGAACAATACTGTTGTCTACTCTTGTAGCCAAAACATTTGATTGGGCACTCACTGGCCACTTAATTGAAATCTCATCCTCACCAAAAGTGTAAAGCTTAGGTGTCATTTTAGATAGCAAACTCTGTTTTGAAAGTCACGTTCACAACGTCTGTAAAACTGCCTTTTTTCACCTTAGGAATATCTCAAAGCTGCGTCACATGCTCTCCCGACCGGATGCAGAAAGACTGATACATGTGTTTCACTGATATTATGACATCACGGTTAGATTACTGTAATGGTCTTCTGGGAGGTTCTCCTGCTAAACTAATAGATAAACTTCAGTTAGTTCAGAATGCAGCTGCTAGATTACTCACCAGAACAAAAAAGTATAGCCATATTAGTCCAGTGTTAATGTCGCTACACTGGTTACCTGTTAAATTTCGCATCCAGTTTAAAATTCTCTTAATCACTTACAAAGCACTAAACGGTTTAGCTCCTCTAAATCTCAGTGAGCTCATCACTTACTACGAGCCTACACGACTGCTGCGCTCTCAAAACTCCGGCCAGCTTATAATAACGCGAATCTCTAAAATCTACCAGGGAGGAAGATCCTTTTCATACTTAGCACCCAAGCTATGGAATGCTCTGCCTAGTCCAATTCGAGACTCAGAATCAGTGAGTCAGTTTGAAGACTGAAGACGCATCTCTTCAACGAAGCATATATTGACCAGTTATAATAACTTACAGAAAATATTAATATATCGTATCGAAAGGCTGCCTAGTTAGTGCTCGGAACCAAATTACACCTGCACCCTCAGAAAATTGTCAAAATCTNAACTGTGTGAAGCTATCGTGCCAATACGGTCCAGAATCTCTAAGCAATGTTTCCAGGACCCTACTAAATCTACACCAGAGAGGACTGGACAGTTCTGGAGAGGGTTCAACACGATACAAGCAAATGTACCTAATAAAATTAACAAGTGTAGAATTCGGTTTAACATAGTAAGTGCACAAGTAAACATAAAAAAAATCCTAAAATAAAAGTTTGATAAATCAAGAATGTTTAATGCCTTTTTTGTTTTTGTTTTGATTTTTTATGTTTGCTCACTTTAGTTGAATTATTGTAAAGAAAAAAATTAATAATTAGATAAAACATGGTACACTGTACATTAAGTGGCATCCCATTCATAAACCATGGAGTTCAATATGACGTCCACACTTTTCAGCTATAACAGTTTCAACTCTCCAGGGAAGGCTTTGCTCACAAGATTTAGTAAAGTGTTTATGGGAATCTTTAATCATTCTTTCAAAATGGGGGGTTTCAGTCAACTTAAACCCATTCCAAAGGTGTTCTACCAGGTTGAGACAGGAAAGTCAAGTTCATCCACAGCATACTCCACCATCTATGTTATCAAAGACCTTGCTTCCAGCACTGGTCCACGGTTATTCTGGATGAGGAAGGGGCCAGCTATACGTATACGTATACATTATCTCCCAGCAGCAACCTTCACATTCAAAATCTATCCTTATGTGGAAAATAAAGTTCTATCTAAACTAAAATTCGACCACCAAATTCATACATCCTGTGAATACTTCTGTCAGGATTCCAGTCCCTGTCTTGCTTTGAAAGCAGGACTGTTACATTGACAATGCCTAGTCTTTGGACTATTTTTAATTCTTGGGCCTAGTGTGTTTTATCTACTTGTTTTTTTTGTTTGTTTTGTTTTTCTGAAAAAGTCTGTGTTTTCCTCAAAACCAGACAGCATTTAGAAGCCAGTTCCTTACCTGGTTTGGTATTTATGTATTAGTTTTATGTTGTTCCTCGCTGAAGTTTGATTTCTGATTAGGTTTATCATTATTAAAAGTGAAGTCAAATATATCTAACAATATATAAAACACTATTTAAAAATTAAGTTAAGTAAGATTTAAAACTGAAAATAATAAGCTAGAATACAAATATTTTCAACCCTGCTCTTAATCAGGTGAAGTGGAAAAGACAATCGTGTCAGACAATCGAATCCCTGCAGTGAGGTAAGTGAGGACATGGGAGTCGTTCATAGCACACAATCTCATTCTCTGAAACCACAGTGAGAAGGGTAAAGTACACAATGTCACCGGCTGGCCTGACGACACAAGCATCCGATGAGAGCTCTTCGGTCGATAAGGATTCAATGGCGGAGGTTTGGCTTTAGGTCGAAGTAAACTCTACTGCACATGCCTTGACGTCTCACTGTTCCTTTTTCTGGCAGCAGGCTTGAAATGCAATATATCACTAGAACAGTCTTCTTCCTCCCCAGCTCCCCACTGCACACGCACCTGCCACCAGTGTTTCCGTCTGTGCTCTCAGCAACGGAAGACCTAGACAAGCACTGCTATGTAGGACAGCCTAGCACAATGCTGATTATGCAAAAGGCAAAAAAAGAAAATGACAGTCATTAATAGGATCCCAGGAGTTAACTGTCCATAACTAACACTGCCAAAGGCGGGCAGGCGTGCATGTGTGTGGCTAATTGTGAAAACCGAGATGCCGACACAGAAACCCTTCCCAGTTTAAAACTATAGCGGCAAACAAGCAATTAGTCGAAAGATTCAAGACCTGAGTCCTCAAGGTCAGACGCTACAGAATATTTAGTCTTTAGTATGCAGGAAATAATTATCCCCTACATAATTGCAGAAGGTGACCGTGTTGCAATCGTCTCTCAAATGTGTCATGCTTTCCAGGAATGTCCCTGCTTTCTGCAAGCGAAAGCCCACAATGAGCTATTTCAAGACCTTGACTTTATTGTTAAACGAGTGACTTTTATTTTGAACTTTTTTCAAGTTTAAATAATGCATGCGTGTTGTGGTGCCAGACATCTATGGTGGGCGCTGAGCACTGGCTTAAGATGCAGCTCTTCACCCCGCTGTGTTAAACACTACCTGCGGGATCACTCGCCAACGTGTTAGGATGTGATCCAAGTCCAGTATGTACCTCATGTGTGCTTGGCTCTTCCAAAGGAAAGCCCTGTGATCATAGAACAATTTCACAAAATGGACCATAGACTCCAAAACAATATTCGGCATTCCTGAAGATTCTTCACTTGGTGGTTAAATGCAGAGCACAATTTCAATAATGTTTCTTTGCAGCCATTGTCAAAAAATGGCCTGTTAGTTTACTTAATCTTAATTTCTCAAAGTCTTATCCTGGCTTATTTTGTCTAATCCCAAAACGTGTATCTACAAAATAAACACAAGCACCACCATCATTACAACTAGGCAGGATTGTAATAGCAAGGCTCATAATTAAACTATTGTAGCTAAAGTATAACACACGTAACAAGAGTATGATGACTGAACCGACTTTTTACATCCTGAATAGGATCATTCGCACAACAGCACAAATTAATGCAAAACTAGGTATTCTCAGGACAAATCAGGGTCTTCGGTCAGTCTTTTTCATGTTTGTGTAACTGTAATAAAACATTATTCCGACAAGGCCAACACTTCAGTTTTGATGTAAAGTTATTATTCGACATCGGTGACATATCTGATGGACAGATCCAAAGAGAAATCTGCCCTAAACCAATTCCAATCTCTAAAAATTGGTCTTTATCGAGAACGGTCCTGATGCTAGAAATTGATATTGACCTGATCCTAAAATTAAAAACGGCAAAATGATCCTTTTAAAATGATAGCATTTGGTTTTTATATGCTGTTGTATGTTCACTGTAAATGCAAGAAGCTAACGCAGATGTTTTTTTTCTGTGTGAGAAAAAATTGTTTTCTTCTAGGAACTGTCACTTCATAAAGCCTCAGTCAAGTCTGTGATTCTGAAGCATTTGCTGGGTTTCATTTTAATTTATACACAAACACCAACCCATGCTTTCATACTGTAAAGCGTTGCCAATCAGGCGAGAGTATGAAGGCCTAATTTATCATTTCTCTCCCTTACTCATGCAGAGAAAAAATATGTATAGCCATGTATGTGTTCACCGGGGGGGTTAGCCAGCCCCTTTGTTTCTCACGGCTTTGCAGGCTTCATTAGCATAAATTAGAATATTTCACGGCAAGAGAGCGACTCTTAGCTACGCCTTGCCATCACATAACGACACACGTCCTCCGCGGCCACAGACTACATCCTCACTAGCTGTAACATCTAACTCCCCTGCTAAATAAAGACTGGGGATCTTTAGTGCAATCGCACCATGCCAGTAGCATAACGTGCATTAATCTGCATCAAAAACATTCTTTACACGCTAAACCACTCAGGAAACAGACTTCCTTTCCAGCAAACTCTATTCTGCTGAAAACCATGACAAAACCTCACTTGAGAGGCACTTGACTTGAGTAAAAAACCTAAAATGGTCAAGGTAATACTACAGTTTGATAGTGAAATCCAATACGAA
>SOMO01000039.1:1010309-1023234 GCA_028128575.1 Paedocypris carbunculus | reverse complement strand
CTTTTATGCATCACGCTGTTGCTGTCGTCAAAATCAAACAGCAGGACATGGGAGAACGGTGGTTCGCGGCCTTCGAATTAAACTAAATGAACTCCCGGGGTGTTGGTATGGCAACGGCGGCTGGAAACGCCATCGCCTTTTACACTTAAAGTGCGCGAGGCAATGAATGAATCGAAATGTGTTTGTAATGATGAGGTTTTTGACCGGGTGGAAATGGCAGACAGAGCCCTAATGTTGTTATATGGATCACAACCATTGACTGCATCGCTGAGGGGCTGAGTCTGACTCCACAGAGACATTAATAGCTTCTGCAAAGCCTTTTACTGTAATTTCGTTTTTTTTTTCAGTGTACAAACTAAACCGCACACTAATATCCGTCCGTAAAAAGAGCTCCGTCTCATCTGGTAGCAAACTTCCCCTCTAAAGCAATTTTTAATCCAATAAGTGAGTAGATGTTTTTCACTATAATGGTCTTGAATGTGATATCAGCCAGACGGCTACGAACAAAGCTCGGTTTGCGGAAAGGCTGGTACTGATGCTGCAGATATGGAAACAGTGAAGAGCTGCTCTTCATGCAGTTTAGATGCAGTCAGATCTTTCACATTTATCTGTGTGTGTGTGTGTGTGTGTGTGTGTGTGGTTGATAGGAATAAAAACCAATATAAAACCATCCAAGTATAAACCATAAAAAGTGCAAAGCGTTTAAATTCATTTTAAATATTCGAATGGTCAACAAAATTGTTGTGTTGTTATCAGACAAATGTTGTCTATCGCTAAGCTAAAAAGTTCCAAAAAAATCAAATTTAGCAATGTGTCCATCGCAATCCTCATCAAGATTTCTTATCGAAGAATTCCCGAGCTGCATGCAGGGGGGCGAAGACCCCTCCCACCCCAAAAGCTCCTTCACTACTCACAGGGGCAACCTGTTATCAGAGCTAATTAGAGACTCCCACCTCCGTTATACATTTCTGTAATTAGGCTCTTAAAACATGATTAACATGTCTCAATTACGCCAGTCATCATTTGCATAATTTATAAGGAGCTCTAATTGCAAGTGAGTTTAGACTTGAAGCCGGGTAATAACAGAAACACACAGGAAACATTATGCTGCTACTGAGGCATGTCCGTTCCAACAGCCCCAAGTATGATTAGCAATCACGCTCCAAATAAAACAGGAGGAGGATAGACTCTCCGCGCGTAGCTGCGGCAAACACAATATTTCACCACAATTCACCACGACACTCATTAGATGCCTCACCAGCTCAGAAATTATGCAGCGCGCAAGAACAGCCCCAACTTCATTAAGTGCAGTGTTGCAAAAACCACCGACAACAATAAAAGCGCAGCGCAAAAAACATTCCAATTACACGACTAATAGATCACAAATCCACTCGTACAGAAATATTTATCTTATTTGTTTGCCTCTGTGACATTGAATATGTTTTACAGTCTTTGTAAGAGCTCTGGAATAGAAGATAGACGCTGTATCTGTTGTGTTTCGGTCGTTTCATCGTTTTAGGTTGAAAGTAGGTATTACTTTAAAGTAGGTGTGTGTGTTTTATAACAGTCTTTCTAGGACTTCAATCTTCAAAAGTTTAAAACAAAAAGTGTAAAATTGCTTATATTGCTTTATGTAGCAATATTGCTTTATGTAGTACTATGCGATAATCAGACTAGCTTCTATAATTTAGTTTCTTGTTTGTTCACATTTTACAATATACATTTTTACTTGTTGAGGCTACAGTTTTTTAAAACATTTAAAAAAGTTTAACTATTGTTCAAAAATGTCTTTATACACAGAAGTGAATTATCGATGTTGCTCTCAATTGGTTTTACATGAAAGGTAAAAAAAATGAATTCTTATCTTTTTTTATCGTTTTGAATACAATTCATCAACATGGGAGGCAAGAAATTACGTACATTCAAAAGCATTGAATAAATATCGTTGTGCACAAGCACATTTTCTCCTCCTTTACATCAACCGTGTGCCAATGTTTCTTTTTTTCCAGCTTTGATCAAATAAACATTTGCTTAACGTCATAACTGGAATTCCAAACCCCTGGCCATAGATTTAACCTGCACGAGTTCAAACCGAGTTGAAGTTTATTTTTCAAAGTCACAAGTAAAT
This sequence comes from Paedocypris carbunculus, assembly GCA_028128575.1. Taxonomy (NCBI): domain Eukaryota; kingdom Metazoa; phylum Chordata; class Actinopteri; order Cypriniformes; genus Paedocypris; species Paedocypris carbunculus. The sequence goes on along the minus strand of SOMO01000039.1, from coordinate 1,021,106 downwards.
GGATGTCCATGTAAAACAGGCCCTAGTGAAGACCTCAAGGGCGAAGCTGAAACTCGATACCGTCCAACTTCAAGTTAATTCCAACCATCCAGAACACGATCTACCTGTCTGTGCCAGTTCACCCATCCCAGACGCACACACAATGCCCTAGCATTTTCAAAGCACAAAAATAAACAAACGCTCGGAATAATCTGAAACACTTGTGGCACGACAAGGCATTCTTGTTTTATAGCCCCCACCCTGTATCACATCCTGTTCCATGAGCGTCTCTACAGTGTGACGCTTGTTTATACTCGTGCACAGGCCGGTGCCGCCGTGGCTTGGTAAGACCCTGTGTAAAAATACACAGTGGGGTCAGGAGTTCAGGGCGGCTCTGTCTGCTGCTGGCACACCGTACTGCCCTGCTTGTCAGCTGCTTGCCAGAGGAAGGCTCATCACCGCAGCATCCTCCCGCTCCGCTGTCAACACTCACACACCAGCACGCAACACGTGGTGAGCGCCGGGCGAGGCGCAGCCGTGTCAATCTCCGTCAGATGGCCTACGGTTAGAAGGAATTACAGAAGCCGTGTCATTTCATGCTCCTTCTGATAAAACACTTCAGCGGACTAAGAATGTATTGTTCCTGGTGAAGAAATCATATGGAGTCGGAATAGGAATGACGCTTTGTGCTTGAAGCCACAGCCCGAGGAGCCGGAGGTGACTGTTGGGTTGATCCAAAAATTCTAAGTTGTTGTAAATCAAGGTGACTTGAAGGGTTGGGAAAAAAAAAGTTCCTCTTTTTCAACCCAGAGCGTCTGTTTCGCAGAGACAAACTCTCGCTTTGCTCCGTGACCTCCACAGTCTGTTATGAAAGCAAAGACACCACTGTTTCCCAGCACGCTACGCAATTTCAACAAAACAGACTGGCTGTGGATTTAATAACCTCGCTTTTCTCGTAATCCACCTGGGACTCCATGGCTTCAACAATGTAAAGCCAAGAACGAGGCTGACTCTTTATTTAAAAAAATGTTAAAGCGGTGTAAGAAACAGTAGCTGCTCTTGTTTGGCTGCACAACGCTCGGCGCGATTGCGGTAAATGTCACGGCCAGGCTTCCAGACACTTCCTCTGTGGCGGAGGAAGATTTCCAGTGGTGTCTGTCTGCACAGTGTGAAATTACACCCTCACATTAAAAAAAAGAGGCGGAAGTGAACCGGGCTAGCTAATTCTGAAGGAGAGAGATATAGACTAAAATAGAATAGAATAGAATAGAATAGAATAGAATATTTCCGGGAATAGTACAACAAGCCAATAGATTTTAATTATAAAATATTTAGTAGTAAATAGTTGTATTGTTTATAACGGACAAAGACGGGATAAAAACCAATTTTTTCAGTATTTGTAATGTTTTAAATGGGACAGAGACTTACATTTTTGGAATTAATGCCTTTTAAAATGAACACATAACAAGTATCTGTCTGTTATATGTTTTCACATCAGTTTTCATGGCCAGGCTGCTATTAAATATATTATGGCAAATTTAATAATTTTTTATGAGTTTTTGTGAATGAACGTTCTAGAATTTTTTTACTTTTTTTTTTTTAATTAAAATATTTTTTCACAGCAAGTGTATCATTTTAAATGGGACCGAGATGGGACCGAGATATACATTTTTGGATTTAATATCTTTTAAATATAAAACCTTGCAATTGTTTGTCCGTTCTATTTTTACACATCTGTCTTCATGGCCGAGCTACTATCAATAGCATCGTCTTGAAAAGCATCAAAATACAGTTTTTGTGTGTGTGAAAGTTTTAGAACTCAATTCCCAGGCCTGCAAAACAAAACAGACTGAAATAGTTTCGCAAATGTTTGTGCCGGAATGTTTGATGGCTTGTTCCACTTGACAAGTTTCCTTCCACCGACTTCCTTCAGCGACTGAAAAACCTGTACTTTAGTTAATGTTAATATTTTCACACCAACACTGATCAAATGCAAGCAGGTTTGATATCAATAAACCGATGCTCCTAATGAAGTCCTGAGAGAGAAAGATAAACCAAAGAACCTCCGCGATGAGAGAAAAAAAAAAAAAACACCAGTGCTGCGTTCAAGTACAAACAAAAGCTCAACATGGGGTATAGGGGAAGCATCTCACATTGTGTGAGGATCATTTCCAAGAAACAGACAATCTCACAATAAATAAACAAGTAATTCGCACTCTTGAAACACCTCACACGATTCTAACAATATACGGTGTTGGTGCTTTCAAGCCCAACAGGCTTCGTGTCTCCATTCAGAAGCCCTGCAGGTTCCTGGTTGCCAGGAAGTGTGGGAAGAGAAGCAGGAGCAAAAAGCCAGGAAGTGGTCCAAGTCACTTTGTTCTTCATCTTGGAAACGAACTTTGCATGAACCCAGGGTGACGCCAGGGAGTTCAAAAAGAGCTCGGCATAACTCTTCCCCTCCTCTGAGAAACTTGCTAAACAAGACGAGGGGAAAAAAGAAAGCCAGACCTATCGGAGTGACACAAGGCCCCTTGGATTGGATTGAGGACTCGATGGCCTATTTGAAAGCCCCATGTCTCTACAAGCTCACCCCGGAGGTAAGAGTGCTACCACTGTGCTGCTGGCATAAAGCCAACATTATAAAAAACTTGAAAAATGAGAATTTTACACTTTGCGGCTAATTGTGGAAAATATGCTGAATCTTCTAAATCTTCACTCAGGGATGATCGCATAATCCAAACAGCATGTTGAATTTATCGTGATGAATAGCGCTTCTGTTTGAGAGAACATTTATACAGCAAATTTTAAGATGTAGCGATTAGTCTTTCAGCTATTTGTCAGCCCAAAACAGCATGTTGCAATAGGTTTATATCCCTCAAGTGAACGATATCAAATCCAGGAGGCATGATACTTAAATATTTAAAGGTTCAGCCAAATTCACAAACTGCTGAGTAGGAATATACAATGCCAAAATATAAAAGTCAATTTGAGNATATATTTAAAAAATATTAATAAAATATAAATAAAAAGATGCTAAATTGTCGAAATCACAATCTTTGTGTCATTTATTATCATACAAATAATGCACAGTTATTGCATAATTGATAGTTTTGTGTTGTTTGCAATCCATAACAGCTTCAATACCACATTTGATTCCAGAAGTGAATCCACCTTTATATAAATATCATATAACTCCAAGTCTCATAAAACAGACAATCCATCATTGACCTTATAGCACAAACATTCCTCCAAAGGATAAAGAACATGTTTCTATTCCAATAAAAAGCACCAATAATAACTACCAAATGTGATTCCTGATCTAAAAGAGTGAATAGTGTGAGAGCGGATAAATGTTCTTTCAGAAAGGACTTTAGGCCTACAACTCACCAGTTTTCTCTTTGATTTCACAGAGGACGTTGAAAAGAGCCGGCTTCATCCGGTGACAATTCAGTGCATGTTTCCTGAAAACACAAATAGAAGATGAATGCCAAACCGACACTGTGCATGACCTGTCAAAACACAGACATTACGCTCAGAAGAAATGTTGGCGACATCTGACGGAAATATATTTTGTGCAGCAATTTGCAAATGACACTTGATAGGAGACCACAAACAAATAGCACTTGGTACATTTCATGTTCTACATACTGTGCATGAAAAATACTGGAATATGTTCTGGCAGAGAGAGTTTATTTGTTCCGTTGTTGTTGTTGTTGTTGTTGTTGTTGTTGTTGAAATAACGTCATTTTAACACAAACAAGTGCACTACCTGTTTGTGTTGACAGCAGCATTGTTTATGGACTTGCCGATTATAGTCGCTATTTATGTTGCATCTCATTGGCTACTTTTGATCGTGGCTAATTGCTTCCATTAAAAACGTGCTATTTCAAACGAAATCGTATGGAACCCAAATAAATCCGAAGTCCGGTCGGGTTCAATTGAGCACGGAGGTTTTAATTAAATGCGTAAAATAATACATTTGCAATCAAGTTTTCCCCTGCTTGGATTTCAAACGCTTGCGGTCCAATAAATGAATAAACCAGCAGTGAATCCACCCGCAACATGTAGTAAGTCTATATGGCACTGAATCAATGCGCGTTCTCATTTGCAACCTGCGAGGTCCAGCGCAATTGGAAATCGAAACGATGCATCTGGGAAGAAGCTCGGCGACAGCTCGGATTCTGCACCGTGCTGCTCAGATTCGGCTGAAATTAAAAAATGCTCCGTGTTGCAGAATTACGTCTGAAAGTTTCAAAAAGAGCACAGAAAGAAAGTCGGTGCGAGCGAGCAGAGCGGCGCGTAACAGACAATCCATCGCACTTGTGAAGTGATCTCCAATTAACATTTATCAGAAAGCGTTTTAAAAATGAAGTGATTCTACATTACATACCTCGCCTGTGCTTCGTCCAGACTTTGGTCTGTTATGGTCATAATTTGCTGTAATATGTCTCCAATGTCCTGCTTTCTTCCCTCGCCGTCCGCTCCTCCCGTGCCATCCTGCATATGCTGCGCCAGGCCGGGGTGTCCGGCCATGCCCACCCCGTGAGAGGAGTGCATCAACCGGGGCTGGTCATCCATCTTCGCTGGTGCTCTCAGGATTCTGGTGACTTTTTACAAACGCGTGTCTGGTTCCTTCAGAAACTCTCCGTCACTCCCCCTATATTTTCTGGATTTCTGGAGCTCGGTTACAGCATGGAGAGGAGAGGGGGGACGGGGAGGCAACGCTCCCTCTCACAGCTGGTTTGGGTGAAATCAGATCTGGAGAGCTGCTTTAGGATCAAGCCCCTCCTGTTCTCGCCGATACGGACAAGACAACAGAGCTCAACTTTGTGCAAAGGGCTGCTGTAATCCTGAGCAATCTGCGACTCTGACGCGTAACTCCTTGTACCTTCTGACAGCTTTACGACTCAAACAGCTTCGGTACGTGCTTTGGAAGCGCTAAACGTGTGGAGAGAAGTGCTTTTGTTTCGCACAGGTCTGCTGGCAACACTGAGACGTAACTGGACGACACGCCCACTTGCGCTGACGTTGCACGCTGTGGCACCGCCTGCCCCTACGCGATTGGACAAGGGCGCACTGGTTTCCCCGCCTCTCTGCTTCCCACATACGTCAATCATATTCTGGTGGAAGGTGGGTCGCCGTAATAAGCTTTAAGATGTGGCGTTAGCGCGGGGACTGGACAGGGTGGTAACACGGTGATGGATTGGTATTGAGCATGAAAATAAATAATGGCGCTTGGCGCAGGGACTCGCTCTCAGCTCTTTCCCACGACGCGTTAGGAATGAACCTTCTCTTCATCATTATCTGTAAATAAATACAGTCATTAAATGATGAGCGTCCGTCTATTTTCATTTACTTCAACGACTGCAATCCCACCCGTGACATGCGCCACCACAAATCACCGTAAAACCAAATGTAAAAACAAAGCTTTGTTTTCATACAAGCTGTGAAAATGTCTGTGGTTATCAACGGAAGAAAATAAGAAGAAAAAAATGCCCCCGTGCAAAATCAGCTTTTTAACAATATACTCTATTAAAATGTATTATTATTTATTATATTATTATATATTATATAAAAATATTATATTGCATTAATATAAGAATAAATCGAAACCAAGCCCATGAATGAGACATAGTGAATTAAAAATACGTAAAATAAAAAGGAAAGTGTTCGTTTTATACTGCTGAAAATTCAAGGCAGCAGAAAAATGACCAGACAGGCAGTTTGCGCAGCGACATGCTATTTAACGTTATTAAATGCACTCGCTATTGACATGGAGCTCAGAATGTGGCAGAAATGTCACGCTCTGGTTGCAGGTGTGAGGAAAAGAACCAATAAAGAGAGCGTTAAAGAGGCCGTTTCTGATGCTTGATTACCCATCACTGAAGAAAATATTCCACAAGCACCACTCCAGCGGATCACATCCCTGCTAGACATATGAGCCGTGTCACCTTCCATTATGTTCTCTATGAGAAACGACACCACTTTAACTGTCCAGCATGACATATACTGGTCTAATAGGTAATGTAGATTTGCTTTAATAGATACAATCTAATCAGATACAAATAGCATAAAGAGAAATTATTTGCGGCTAAATTCCGAGCTCCAGAAATAAATACAAAACAAGATCTTTTGAAAAGACCTCAAGAAGTGTCTAAAATCAGTTCTGTAATGTTTTAGGACATATTTTACACCGGGGTAGGAATTACATCGATCCATCAGAGTTTTTATTAGCCGAAGAAAGGGAACTAGTTAATGATAAAAGCAATTGGCCCTGCTCCTGTGATAGTATCTGAAGATTGCTGGCCCGGAACAGATGTATAGGCTAAGTGACCTTCCTCTTTGGATCCAGACTGCAATGATTGTCTGACCTCCTCGCAGCTATATAGCCCACAGCCAGAACAGTCTCTCCGAGATCACGCTCTGTGGCCACACAGCTCAATGTCAAATCTCAAACACACAAATCCAGTGTTTTTCAACCAAAAGGAAACTTGCAGTCGTGCATCTTGAAATGCTGGACGAAGCGAGCAGACCCTCTTAATGAAGAAAAATACATAAATATTAGTCTGGAGATATAACTCGTTAAGTTTGTCAGTCACTCAAGCAGTGTCAGAAATCGCTCACTTATTAAGAAAAAGCTGATGCCTGGCTGGAATTTACAATGAGCTTCATTCTGCAAATAACACACTTACAGATATTTGACATTCTCTCGTAGAAGCCTGAACTCTTGTGGTCTGAATTTAGAGTAGTTCACTTTTCCCGACCGATCAGCACTTCTATATTCCCAGCGGTGGGAAGAGCACATTGTGCTGCTGCTGGACACTTTTCTAGCTCACTCGTTTCATTCATATTTATGCCAGCTCATCTAAATTGTCCACTCTAATAACGTGTGATCTGCATACCCGTACACTTATATCAAGCAAATTCATCTTTTTCAAAGTGTCAGAAACACTAAAATAGCTCTAAGTTGTTGCACAAAGTAGAGTAGAGCAGTCGTAGAAACTCTGAGGGAATTAAAGATTTGCAAATGTAGTATCGCCCTCTTGGTCTTGCCTGTGGCAGTCTCCAATGCCAAAGAACAAATGAGACAATAAAAAGGACAAGCCTGTGAAAACACTTGTGTGACTTGGATGCTACAACACAAATAAAACGATGGCTTCTGGTGTTCACAGCAGTGAATTGATGCCAGCGCACCCAGATCTGGTTGTGGTGTTTAAACACACTCTTTGGGATTCAATCTGCATCAATTATTTACAATTTTCTAGTTGTTGGTCCTCTGATGCCGTGGTTTATAAAAGGCCAAGTGCCGACTGTGGCGTCCTACTGATCACTGCTGGCGTGGCGAGCGAGGACCAAGATGAGAAGACTTTGGATCACTGTAGGCTTCAAGTACACCTCTCAGGAGGAGGCTGTGATGAAATATTCAGTTGTCTGGGACGTGCGATGCCCCAAGCACGTATAAAAGCAGACAAAACTTGGACGGCGCTTGTGTCTGCAACAACTGTAAACGCAAAAATCTTTGGATTTTGCAGATCTAAGGCAAGACGGAGTAATGAAACTTTTATTCAGCACTAAATAGGTCACAAGCAAGTGCTTGATTCAGCATATTTTTAAGCATTGGAGATGAGAATGATGGATCTGTTGACTTGGCATTCCATCTCCGTTAGTCGTGCTGTCATTCCTCTGATATTACCGGTAAAAAAACACTCGAATCATGATCTCAGACCAAGTCGACGCAAAAACGACACTTCCTGAAGATTACATATGCAAACGATGGCTTTTCCTAACAAAGCGCTGCATTTTTGTTTACTTGGTAACTTAACTCATCTAAATGTAGCCTTTAGGAGTGTTTCTCCAGAGCATTCCTCCACTAGGCTGTCAGTTTCCTAGGCTATTGTGAAGACACACGGCATGCAGCTCCCCCTGACCACCGGAAAAAGGGAGCGGGACCTGTCATAAAGCATTCTCATTTACAGCTGCAGGGTGGACGCCTGAGAGAGAGAGAGAGAGAGAGAGGGAGAGAGAGAGAGGGAGAACCCTACTGTAAATGTCAAGATATGCTACTGGAAGGCCACTCAGCACCTCCCAGTCTCCCATGCGAAAAGGCCACTTAGAGCAGTGGGCAGATAGCAGGCTGAGTTTATGTGCTGACCCAGCGCTCCAAATCAAACGTACAAATAGCAGGGACAGGCCGCACTGGGCCCAGATAGTTGAGAAAAATTGAAAGTGACATCAAAAATTCTCAAAATTTGGCCATCAGTAAATATTGGGCTTTACTTTACTTTACAGACACACAATACTCGAATACATTTTTGATTGAGTTGCTGTACTATTTACTCCATTACTATTTACTATCTTTAAATGGACCCTACATATTTTTCTATCGCGGTTAATATCACCAGGCGATAATATACGAGGCGATATCACCATCTGCAGGGTGACGAAGGTACTTAATGATATTTACGCGCTATACTGAATGATATTTATGGACAAGATTTAGCGGTTATGGACAGTTTTTTGCTTATTTGAGTTTGAGTGAGACTGACTTTTTGTTATTTTTTATCTATTTTTTCTGCCATTTTGAAACATTACGGTGTTACATTTTTATTTTAGGAAATAAAACCTCATAAATATAAAGTTTCTTGTTTTTCTAAATTAAGTACAAGTAAAAAAATACTCACCTTAAGTTATAACCTTATAAATTGGATACTTTACATCTTTTACTCAAGTCTTCTTGGAATTTGGCTGATTGATTTGCAACTTGTAATGGAGTAATTTTTACAGCAAGGAATCCGTCACCTTATTTTATTTGAGTTGCAGCCCATATCAAAATCCTTCTTCAGAACCTCTTCAACATGTCTTCAAAAAATGTCACAAGTCATTCAACAAAAAAACAAAGGCATGTGTTTGAAAAATTTGATCAACAATCAAAAAAAATATATGGCCCTGCCTTCGAAATGAAGATATAGTGCCTGTTTGGGAGAATAAACATACTACACATGTACACTCACACACACGTTTAGCCTCTCCACATGCTTTGCCTCAAGTTCGAAAATAAACTTAGACAGGATCATTTCTAGGGCCTTGACATTTTTTCGTCTTTAAAGTGTGAGGATTTTCAGCGCTGCTCGTAGCACTTTTAGACACTTATTTGCATTAATGAAATGGCTGTTCCTTGTCACAGTGTGTTGTCTTTTATTCCCCCTCCCTTTTTTCATGCTGACTCTAAAATCCCAAAGCGACTCCTCGCGGGAGTGCTGTGGGAAAATCCGACTGTCAGTGACGACAAGACAAATGAATCGCGGTGTCAAGCGTACGTGACTTCAACGATGACAGATTGAGAAGAACTGTCCTGCCGTCGACAGCCGTGCCTCAGATTTGAATTAATAAATCTGAATAAAATATTTCCCCTCTCGTCGCTGCCGTATGTTTGCATTCCCAGCAGGAGTGTGCGGTGAGTGACCGAGGTGGACAGAGACGACAGCAAATCGTAATTCCACCTGGCCGTCAGATGCCAGCGTGTCTGTTTGTATGTTTTCAGAAGTAGAAGGGAGGGGACGAGAAAACTCTCCAGCAGAGAGTATTAACATCATCAAACCTTGAGTAGATTATTGGCAGGAGTTTGAATGCATATACATAGTACTGCATACATAAAACATACAACATAGTATATAAAGTGTATATATACATACATAAAGGGGTGCCATTAAGAGGGGGATGGTTAGAACAATTCTGGGGGCCCGTGGTCTTTTGGGGGCTCCCAGCAACCAGGTTTATGGCCCATCACAAAATGTTTTCATGGGGCCCGATACTGCTAGCGGCAACCCATATATACATATATACCGTAAAACATCTAGTACAGGGGTGGCCAACCTGTGGCTCTTGAGCCTCATGCGGCTCTTTAACTAGTTTCCTGCGGCTCTTCAGGAGCTTTCACATGACATGAGTCAAATATACACACAATGTTAACTGTTGAAAAATAACTAATATTATCATGTTGGTGTGGTTATTTTAATTAAATCTGGCTGAGCAGAGGTCTGTGTGTNAATTGACCTAAGTGGATTAATTCTTTATTTAATTAATTTTACTAATGTTAATATTTTACTCAAGCAGACATTTTAAAATACAATATACAGAATGAAAACACGTTGTTGATTGTGTTTGTGGTTTTGCCATGTCGCATTTCAGTTCAGTGTCCAAAAATCCGAAAGTTGCATTAAAATTTCAAAACTCCAAAGAAATCCTATCATTGCATTGCTTAAAAGACATACGGCTAAACTGTACACACATGCACATGTCATAATTTTTTGCAAATTGAATCGATTTATTGCACAGAGCACCGGGTGAAAAGGTCATGACTAATGACCTGTAAAATACAAAAACACATCTCTTTAAAAGACAAAAAAGCAGGCAGTGGTATTGTTAAGTAGGTGTAAATGGTTTTAGAACAATTGAGAAAACATCCCTAGGAATCTGTGGGCCACAAGGAGCAGGATAATGTATGTGAACATCTGGTGTGTGCAGAGGGCTGCCAGGACAAGACAAAGCCATGTGTCTAGGCATGGATGCACACACACGGTCCCCGGCGACACACATGGTCTCCTCACCTGGCCAGCACGAGAAAAGAGGGAACAATGGCTCCTGTTATAGAAGCGGCTAAAGCTGAAAGTGCAAATTTAGATAAGACAGCGAATGCTCTGAGAAACGATAGAGGGAAGAAAGAGATAAAAAAGGGGGCTCACGCTTGGTTTTTGTATTAAATAAGGTAAAGCGTAAGGGTGAAAGGACTATTTTCTGATATTCTTTTATACAAAAAAA
>SOMO01000039.1:978284-990759 GCA_028128575.1 Paedocypris carbunculus | reverse complement strand
CTTCTCGGTGGCCAGTGGGCCGTCACATTATTGAACTCCACTGGTGCTGAGAAAGTCATATCTGTCGAATTCGGCAAAAGCAAGCGGCTGAAGCGAGGAGGAGAGGAGAGGGAGCGCAAAGAATCTGTGTTTGCCATCAACAACTCAAGAGAGCAGAGCGCCGGCAAGATTGATGATCCCTTCCCTGAAAGTAACAAAAGATCTACCGCCCGTGAGAGTCTGCTTATGGGGCCTGATAGACTTGTCATTCTCTTAATAAACGCCACAGATATGTCAGCAGCAGCGGTGCAGCATGAGGTGGACCCACCCAGAGACAGAGGAAGCTCCATCAACCACAAAGCTCAGGAGCAAAAAGATGGTTCTTCATGATGAGACAATTTGAGAGATTTTAAAATTGTTCTCACTTTATTTTTGTGCTCCACCAGAACCTCAAACAAAAAAGTAAAAAAAAAAGTGTTTTTATTGTTTTCCATTGTTTTCCATTGTTTGTATTTGCGTTTGTTTAGGTTTATTTGTAATGAAACTATTAATGAAACTATTTAATATTTTTTTGATGTTTTTCCTAAAATAATGTTTTATATTGACATGCAAATATTTTCATACAGCTATTCTGGGGTTAAAGGGCTAAAGTGAAGTAAAGTGACACAGTGAAGTAAACACAAACTAACTCAGAGCAGTGGGCAGCCTTAAACCTTTGCTCCCGGGGGGCATGTGGGGGTCAGTGTCTTTCTCAAGAACACAATTGTGAAACCCACTCGATCGGGAATTGAACATACAATTCCGGGGAGGCAGGTAAAAACTCCCTACCACTGAATCACTACTGCCACAAATATCTTTGATATCCTGCTTTCACATGCGGTAAATCAAAGACAGTCCAAAGTAAATAATCAAAACATTAAGACATATAATAAGATATTTTATGACATAACCAATTTCTGTTTTTTTTATCTATGCAAAATAAATCCTGCTAATAAATGGTCATGTGACATTGAAAGCCACTCAGAATGTCCATCACTGCAAAAGCCTACAAAAAACTGCAAGTCATGTATACGCTCGATACCCACGCTATCAGAATAATACATAGATTAATATATTGCTAATAGTTTAGGGAAAAGGGTAATATACACACCATCTGCCCAGATGTCACAAGCAATTGGAGTTGTAGCCATTGGCTTGAGACTGACAGCTCAAGCCTCAGTCTCTTTACATAACTGTCCAATCAGATTAATCCTGCAGGGAGGCAGACTAAATTATGCAGAGACACTAGGAAATGGTGAATACGTTAGCATATTTTTACTTTGCCGTTGGGTTATCTCCAGTAAGGAGAAAGACAAACCAATGGCATATTCAGATATTGTGAGTGGAGTGTGATTAATTTGTTCCTAGTATTTGGTTTGACCAGAAAAGTCCCATGTATTTTATAGTCCTGAACATGAAATCATATTGGAGGATAGTAGAGATACTAACAGATTAAAACTCTTGAAACTTCACCGGCATTCTCACACAAATATACAGGCAGACTGAAGAAAAAAACAGAGAAGTCATTTCCAGCATTGCGGTTTCATAGCATCTGATGCCATTTACAATATTTTGTTATTTTTCACCGTGAGAGACCCTGTCTCTGTCACAATTCAATCTCGAACCCTTTTCCCACACACTGTATAATGCCTAGTTAAAGGCAGCAGTGTGTGAAATGGTATTTTAAAATAAATGAAAGTGACTAGGAAACAGAGGGCTTGGGAGATATTACTGTGTCAACGCTGACAGACAAGCCCTGGGATGGGCTGTGAAGTTATTGGGCCAAGGGAGACGGCGCTGGATTAAATAAAACTCCGCTTTCGCTGCTGCTGCTGTGTCACCATCATACACTCAGTGACACTAACACTGCTACAATACAGAGCCATCTTTCTCCGGCCTATCAAGATAATACACTCAGAGACATAATGAGAGGGCTAATGTTTCTGCTGTTCTTTCAATGCATCTCCTGAAATTTCCATATGAAATGGGGCCTTGGCTCAGACAATCCTGCTGATACAGGAAGTAAATTCTATGGCTTACATTCAATCTTGATGAATCAGTACTAAGATCGGCATGTGCCCTGCGAGATTCAGGTAGAAAATCCATTCAGTGTCCCAATTATAATACTATAAAGTCCAATTATTGATGCAAAGATGTGTAATTCTGCGCATTTTTAAAAATAAATAAAAAATTTAAATAGCTGTCTTCATTAAAGTGATTTTGTCACGAAGACTTAGCAAAATGTTTCATTAACACAAATTTGGGTTCAATAATGCAGAAAACAGTGAACAATGTAGTGAAGATTCTAATATTGTCTCATATGGTATATAACTATAAACATTAGAATTAGTCTACATAACACAGAATCATAATTAACATTGTTCATTATTATCATCATCATCAACAAAATACACTGAAAAGTAGATCAGCTTAAAACAAAGAGTAACTTTTCAACATTAGTGCAACAGAAAAGATTTAAAGAGCATCACTTTGCCTGAAATTGAAAAATAGCTAAACGGTTTGTTCGCGGTTAGGCCTAAGAGTATTTGTAGAACTTTCCAGTCTTCTGTTGCATTTTTAAAAATCCCATATCAGTCAAAATCAACAGTATAAAAAACTAATAATGTATTAAAACATATATATCTTAAAATTGGTAAAAACAGGTATGAAATTTGTTACAAACTTCTGTGATATGTAACGGTCAACATGAAATGACGTCCATCCCAAAATCTATTGTTTTACTAGACAAGAAAAAAAAATCAACACTTTACTTGTCCTGTATTCTATGTTTCTAAGTGAGATTTATATATAATTTATACATGAAGAAGGAGTTACTTCATCCTGGTTTCCATTCTCCCCATCTTATCTTTATAGTTACAGCACAGCATGTCTCCTCCGGGTCTGCTCGGGCCAGAAAAACTCACCGTGTGGCGGTTTTGTCGCAGTCCCTGTCCAGTTATCAGAGAAATCACAGACCCAATCTTCTGTGTTAAAGAAGACCAATTTCCCCACAGGGAACTTTTCATGCTGGACAAAGCATATTGCCTCGTCTGGGTCCTACACATACTTAGATTTAAGTAAGAACCGCACACACTCGGTTGAATCACAGGTTCTGTTAGTGTGGCGGTCACATGCTTCAACCAATGAACAAACGAAATCAAGCCTAAGGAATCAAATGCCATGTAATCGGCATCGAAGACTTTACTGGAGACCAAACCTTGTACGACACACTCAACAACGTCTGCGGCGGTGACTGTTCAGAAAATGCAGATGACGCGACAGATTTTTTTAAGGGCTGGTTTGACACGTTTCATGCTCACTACTGGGGACTGTGTGGCTTATTCAATTCACTGTCAGGACCCTATAAATATTTATCTTGCATGATGCAAAACATGACATTAGGGAGAAGAAGAGTGTGTCACCTGGTGGAACAAGAAGAGAAAGGAGTTTGAGTGACAGCACTAGCAGATGTCGTCTTGGTGCAGATTGTCGAGAACCTCATCTGCTCGTATAAACAACAACACATATCTTGTACCTTCACGTTCAGTGTTACTCGTGCACCCAGCTCAGAATTGAGACGAATACGAAGAGATAATCTTGGGAATCAGCAGAGGTGTAAAGAGGAGCTGAAAAATATAGATAGATACCTTACTGTAAAAATTACTCCATTACAAGTTACAACTCACCAAATCCCAGAATACTTGAGTAAAATCATTTAATTTTAAAGAACTTAAGCATTTTACTCGTACTGAGTTTAGGCTCAAAAAACACTAAGTCGTGAGAAAGACAAGAAACTCTTCATTTCTGAGGTTTTACTTCCTAATATATAAATTAAATTTAACATCTCAAAATTTCAAAATGTCAGAACAAAATAGATACAAAAAGAACAAAAGTCAGTCTCTGTCAAACTCAAATGAGCAAAAAAGTGCAACCGCTAATTTATGTTCACGTTATGTTCTATTTAGCTCATAAAAAGCATCCAGTACCTTCAGCACCCTGCAGTTTGCGATATCGCCTGGGCTGGCCACAAAATTGCTTATAAGACTTGTCGTGCACAATCACAATGTAATGCGTAACGGTAGGTGTCTATTCAAATGTAGTGGAGTAAAGAGTCCATATACTGTACTGAATCAGAAATGTAGTCAAGCAGAGCGTCATGTTAACTAAGCCGCTTAATGTGAACGAGGAAACAGCAACTCACAAAAGGAGAATTCTAATTTGTCTACATGAAGCCAAATTAAAATTCACAATCCCTCAACATATAATATAAGTCCAGAGGCATCAGCATAATCGGACAATTCTGGAATACGTGTCTTTAAATAATTTGCATTTGTTGAGATGTATCCAAGTGCCTCCGGTAGTTGTGAACTACCACAATACAAAATAAGTGGGTTTAAAATGCATTTACAAATGTGTTTAGCAACTAATTGGGCTGGAATGGTTGAAACGAGCCGACTGGAGCTTGGGTGAGGCATTAGTATTCCTGGATGGCTTCTCCACAAACTCTCAGGTGAAGAAATTCCTCTTCATTAATAAACATAAGAGGAGGAATCAAAATAAACTGTTCAGGGAGGATTATGTGGGAGAAGAGAAAATAAAAAAGCAAAACATCTGCCCATGTGTCAAATTTTTTTTTTATATTCAAAACAGGTTTGGCAATAAGACTTGGGTCTCATCATGGGAATAATAAGCAGGTAATAACGAATCCGTCGCCGTGTTGGTGAAGTCACGACAGTTGGTGTGCGGTTTTTATTCAAACCAAGCATATACTTTTTTACCAAATATGAAAATATAATTTACCATAAATATACAAATATAATTTACTTCACAAAAGGTTTACAAATTGTCAAACTCAAGGCCCAGTGACACATCCGGCATGGTGGACAGTTATATCCAATAAAAAAAAAAAATAGTGGGGTGATGGCAATATGGCCACTAGGGATCATACTGAATTGGTGCTCTGCATTTAACCTATCCAAGTGAAAGTGCACATACACACAGTGAAGTGAACACACACAAACCCGGAGCAGTGGGCAGCCTAAGCTGTGGCGCCCGCGGGGCACGTGGGGTTTAGTGGCTTGCATATTGCATATCCTATAATATCCTATACTGCATATTGCAAATCCTTTAATAAGGAGTCGATGTGTGTGTGTGTGTGTGTGTGTGTGTGTGTGTTTCACTCTGTGAATGGTTGACCACCAATGCGAAGTGTATATCCCGCCACAAGCTCAGAGTTCCTGGGATGGATTCCAGCTCTCTGTGACCAGAAAATTGATGAATGGAATTCTCCTGAGGTTTTTTGGATTATGGGAAGAGTTTGAAGATGGGGACAACAATAAAACACCAAACAGAAAGGGGTAAACTTGGGTTTCTAACGGGTATTTATTGTTGTGAGGTGAATAAGCAGCCACATGTAGAAATTATCAAAATAAAGACAACGCTTAGACACATGCATTTGACACCATGCAGACATCAGTGCATTCTAAATCATCAATCAGAGCAATTCCAGACATCAGATCATAGTCCAGCTGTAGTAGCCAATCATAGAGCAGAACACATATCTTGCCTCAGTACACTTTTAAATAGAACAGTGCTCAATCACACAGGAAAGATAAGCATGGACAGTCTTTGTCTGAAACCAGCAAGATGGACTACTATACGTATTGGCCACAGTTATTCTGACAAAACCAAATGCATTCAACATCAGATGTGAGGAAATGACCAGCGTCATAAAATCTCTGGGTAGTAAATAGTGCCATCTGCTGTCACTGTTAAGAAGAACAGTTTATTTAATGGGGCATTTTTTTTTTCATTCAGCTTCTGGAAATACAGAATGTGTTGAATTATTTGCCTCATCCATTTCTGGGTCTGAAAATTGGACATTTGAGACATTTTTGACATTTCAGGAAACCAGAAGACCAAATCAGATAAAAGAGAAATATGACACTGTGTATGACACATTATGTTGATTGGTTTCACAAATGTTTACTAGTCTTGTTTTTGGTAGACATGTTTACTTCATATTCATTATGTCATGTTTGCAAAAACGTTGAGTCACTTCCAACAGGTTGTGTTGGACAACAAACTTTTTTTCCCTTTCTTCTTCTTCTTCCTTATACTACCTCTTCGTCAATTTCTTTCTTTCTCACCACAACTTCCTCTCTCTCTTCCACCCTTCTCTCTTGTCTGTCTGTCTCTCTCTGCCCCATCTGTCAGTCTCTTTATTTCACCACTCCTCCTGTCTCTCTCCCTCCTTCTCTCAATATCTTTATTCCCCTTCTTGCCACCATCTCTGATTACATCAGATGGCTATCAAAGAAAATATTTGTTGATCAAATAAGAGGTAATCAAATACAGTATGTCAATTGTGTTTCAGTTTTAATTAGATTTGCTTGTACTGTATTGTCTTTTTCCATGCTTTCAGGCTTGAATGCTAATTCATATGTGTATGTATTTATTTATTCATGATGAATGTGTTTAGAAGCAAAGCCCATAACATTACAGTTTTTCTCAATCGCTAAGACACACACTTTTCACCTGGTTAGACACAACTAGCCAACACATTTTCATTGAGATTCACCTGTACAGCAGAATGCTGAACACACGTGACACAAGTCAACCACAACTAAAGCACTGCTGTCACCGTCTGAACACTACAAGTCAATATTGATAACACTTTTGTCTGATGATGTGAGGGACAGAAACATATGTAAAGTAAGCCAGATCAGTGAAAACTGGTTTCTGAGGCTCTACAAAGGATGGAAATCTGAGGAAGAGTGTGTGAGAGGAGTTCGAGGTGTTCAGCAAAAACAAAGATTATCATGTCTACTGAACAGTAAGTAAATATTGAGAACAGTTACAGGATCAGCGTATATTTTTTATAACTTCATGTTCTCGTTTTGGGGAATTGATGCGTGGGTGTAAGTGTGTTCTCCCTGCAGAAAGACCCAAGTTTTTCATATGGTCCGTGAGAACAAAACCATTACTGTAAACTAGGTGAAATTCAGCAGAAGATCGTTTAGGACCATAAACATTTGGAGAATATCAAGTCTCAGTGTCAGTCTCTCTGTTGCCGAATGTGTCCTCACGGGCAAAAGACTGCATAAACAGTGCATGAAAATGTGCACACACTGCATGTAAACGCACACTATTTCAGTTTGTCTTTTTGTGCTAAATGCGTGTGTTTTCTTTGTTTTGCAATCTGCTTTTATATTACAATGAACAATAAACTTGTATTTTTCCTGCTTCACGCTCTGAGCGTTGTGTTTTGCATTTTTCTGAGTAGTGTTTGCTGACTGCTCACTAGTGCTTTTCATTCTGATGGGCTTGAGACACAATTTGATCACATAGTTCAGTTTTGTGCTCAGACTGAACTGTTTTGAGTGAAAGATTGGTTTTGCAAGAAGAGTCTGATGTTTTGTGAATGTAGCTTGAAAATTGGGGTTTGTGTTTAGAGTTTTGAGAAAAGGAGAGCAGCATTCAAAAATGTGTCTTAGAGAAGTATTTTCTCAGTATTTGAGAAAAACTCTATTGCATACATACAATGTATAATTCCATAACGTTTTCCGTCTTGATGCAAACGGCTGAATTTATCTCAGATGAAACATCTGGGCCCATTACAAATTACACACTGTAAAACATCTGTGGCAAAATTATACAAAGTTTTTATGGTGAAGTTGTTATCCAGAAAGATAAAATAAAAAAAAAAGTTTTTTAAATTTATGAATTTCAATAAAACTGTTATCTTGTTCCATTAACATTAACAACGTGAAGGTTAAAGTTTACTGCGCTGATCTAATCTAAACACACTGTGATTAAACGCCTACTGTGTATTTATTCCAAGTGCTCTGTTTAAGATTTAATGACTGGGCCATAAAAATTGTATTTTCAGGGATCACTGCTCTAAATAAACCTGATTTATAGCTCAGTCCCTTGAACTCCTGTTTGAACTCCGCTTTTTGAGACATGTGCACTATTGTGAGGTTTGTATAAAATTCTCATTTCCACTGGGTCTTGTCTAAAGTGAAATAAACAATTTAGAAAAATAAATAATTGTCAGGCTGCACTTTAGCGTTATTTCCAGTTGATGGCGCCAGCTGCATTTGACATACACATTATTCTATCTCAGTTGAAAAAAGACACGTGGTATAGTGCTTTAACAACATTAGTGCATTAACATCTGTACATTTAGTCCGCATGTATCATCGCAAATAGCAGTACCTAAATACATACAATACATACATACATACGCACACACGCATACATACATACATACATACATACATACATACATTCATGTGTGAAACATACATACATGTGTCTGTAAAATATTGCACCTATATGTAAACTTTAAAAACTAATTTACAAATAGAGGAACTGTTTGTTATTATATTTAAACAAAATATGGAAAACTATATAATCACACAAAGGTATATTATACAAAGCTATGTATATTTTCAAGAATATCTTGTGTTTCTATTGCTCCTTTTTATGAATACAAAGCTGAGGCCCAATTGATTCACTTGGCTTGATTTCATCATTCATGAAGAAGGCAGGACATTATGTCCTGAGTACAGGAAAGCTCAGACTTTGGAAATTCAACAAAAGCAATAGATAGTGGTTTGAGTTGATGAATGTTGTTCTTTGAAGAACATCCAACAAAACCATGCTATGTTAATCAGGTGAATGATTTAAATGTTAAACGCCACAGAATTCCCCACTGTTGTTTTTCTAATGAGGGTTTGAAAGATTAGGATTTATTCCAAACGAGCAGCTTGACACCACTAACACCACAAGGAGGCGCGAGATCTCATTTAAGGCACGAGGGTGTCTGCAGTACAACATAATTTGGACTTTTCTTTGTTAGATTTTTGAGAAGTAAATTATTTTTAACTCCGATTCTTGGTGTTCTGAATAAAGAATCGAGAATAGCGTGACTTTGCTTTAACCACACAAACTACTTTAAGGCTTTAATAGGAGAATGATCACTAACTAAAGCGTTTAGAAGCACAAGTCTTCCTTTTGCTACTAGAGGGCGTGTCTTCACGATAGAAAATCCTTCCAATCATCGTTCCGCGTGTGCCTTCAATCACTCTAGAACAAACGGATCACGCTTTCCTCTCGACCAATCACGTGAGGCGGGATTCTCGAACCCTGCATATAAATCAGGCTGACAGCTGGATCTCTTGGTTAGAGGATGAGAGAGTATCGCACTAAAAATTATTACTCAAGAAACAGGACCCACAAGTCCGATATTATACACTTTAGGTTCCATTGGTGTCCAGGTACGTGAATTAGATGTTTGTATTGTCTGTATTAACAGTCGTGAACAAGTTGTCGCTCGCCTGCTTCGTTTGGTTGTTTCTTTGTTTGAATTTCGGCTATTTTTACGGCCGCGGTTACTCTGGACTAGTGGTTTACTTATCTCGGACAATTGCTGTGTTAAACCGCTGCTGTTAAATAATTGTTACATTGACGCAATGCTTAGTAACCATGGCTACGAGTCGCTATTGTTGTATCTGGCAACGCACAGGACACTGTTCGTTGCTACTTGAGGCGTTTACTAGTGCTCACATGTTTTTATTTCACCTGTGCTGGTGCTCGATGCTGTAATTGTTGAAATCTGTTCGACATAGTTACCGAGTTTTGCGGTGAGTGCAAATCAGTTGCAATGTTTTTTTATATATCCCTCAAACACGTGGTCCCACTCATTTTCAGATTTTTTTTTTTATTTATATATATATATTTTCTCCAACGATTTGTCTTTAACGTTCTCGTTGGTAATGTGTATTTATTAGTTCGATTACTGATTGTGTTTCGAATCGGTAGATTGTATTTACTGATCATCTTTCTGGATCCGGTTCTCACTGGTTTGTTCTTTGTCTAGTTTCCAAGCAGTTTTAATGGTTAATCCCATCGTGCCTGGCATACATGCCGCCAATCTGACGATTACACGTTTTATTTGTTCAGGTGTTTTATAGTTAACAAAAATGGCGACTTCTGCCAGTGCTCAGTTGAGCAAAGTGGTCAAAAGGCAGTATATGGAACTGCCTCAGGGAGACCAAGTACAAGCCATGTATATCTGGATTGATGGAACCGGAGAAGGACTGCGATGCAAGACCAGGACTCTGGACTTTGAGCCTAAAAGCATTGAAGGTAAACTGATTGATTGCCAACCAACGTTATTGACTATTAGCATTAGTGAGTTCATTGATTGTGATATATTTTATGTTCAGAGCTTCCCGAATGGAACTTCGATGGATCCAGTACATATCAGTCTGAAGGATCCAACAGTGATATGTATCTCATCCCCTCTGCCATGTTCAGGGACCCTTTCCGCAAAGACCCCAACAAACTGGTCTTGTGTGAAGTGCTCAAGTACAACCGCATGTCAGCTGGTATGTTTCTTGAATTGGAACGTAAAAATTCTGACTTTGTGGTTGAGGTTTTTTTTTTTTCTTTTATTAATGTGCAGAGACCAATCATCGTCATACATGCAAAAAAATCATGGAAATGGTGAAGGATCAGACTCCTTGGTTTGGAATGGAACAGGAGTATACCATCCTGGGCACGGATGGACATCCTTTTGGGTGGCCCTCTAATGGCTTTCCTGGTCCCCAAGGTCAGAACGTGCTTTTATACTTCCTCAGTTTTGTTTGTGAAGTAACTGATTAGTTTGCTTTTGTTTACAGGACCATACTACTGCGGTGTTGGAGCAGACAAGGCTTATGGTCGAGACGTCGTGGAGGCTCACTACAGAGCCTGTCTCTATGCTGGTGTTATGATCTGTGGAACAAACGCTGAAGTTATGCCAGCTCAGGTAACTCTAGTCCCAACTTACAAGCCATTTTTAAGCCATTCCAGCCAGAACAGGAAATTGTATCGTGCCCCCCATCTCTAATGATTGAGTATAATGTGACTTGTTTCTGCAGTGGGAGTTCCAGGTTGGCCCCTGTGAAGGAATCGACATGGGTGATCACTTGTGGGTTGCTCGTTTCATCTTGCATAGAGTGTGTGAAGACTTTGGAGTTGTAGCCTCTTTTGACCCTAAACCGATTCCTGGCAACTGGAATGGTGCTGGTTGCCACACTAACTTTAGCACCAAAGAAATGCGGGAAGAGGGTGGCTTGAAGTAAGTATTGGCAGCAAGTTCACACAAGCTGACTTGATTTCTCAATGTAAACAAATACTTTATTTTCAAAATATGAGTATTCAGCTCAAGATTTGTCTTCCACTAGATGCATCGAGGAGTGTATCGACAAGCTTGGAAAGAGGCACAACTACCACATCCGTGCCTACGATCCAAAGGGAGGTCTGGATAATGCCCGCCGACTCACAGGCCGCCACGAAACCTCCAACATCCACGAGTTTTCTGCCGGCGTGGCCAACCGTGGTGCTAGCATCCGCATCCCGCGATCAGTGGGGCAAGAGAAAAAGGGCTATTTTGAGGATCGACGTCCGTCCGCCAACTGCGACCCCTATGCTGTCACTGAGGCTCTGATTCGCACATGTTTGCTTGATGAAGATGGTGATGAGCCTGTGGACTACTAGACCTATTCTTGTTTCTTCCCTGGACTGAGTTTATTTCCACTTCTTGCCTTTCCACTCCCCGTATAGAGTCCTCTTCTCTAAGGCCACGTAGCCAATTTAGTACTGTATTTTAATATTCCTATCAGGGTCGTTCTAACTTGGCATTTTACGGAAGTTGACTGGTCAACTTAACATTTTAAAAAATTAAATTGGATGTTAAACTGATCTCTAACTGTGGCAGGGCATGTCTTACCCATGTTTTTGCTCATGTTGTGGGTTTTTTTTTTTTTTTTGTTCAGGGAGAGGACTTTAATGTTAGTTCTGAGCTCTCTGTAGTTTCTTCTGGCCTTACTGTTTTTGGTAGTTGAGATGGACTGAGAAATGTCAAGTGCACCGTAAGAACCTAGGACTACCAAGGCTAGAGAATGTCTCTTAAATGTACCTAGTTGTTCCTTCATATGTTGACTTGGTTATTCAAGTATGTAATGTTTTTAAATGGTGTCTTACTATATTTGGCAGTTTTTCTATCCATTTTGACTGTACACTGTTAACGTGCGGTACATGAGTCGTGTTCTGCTCTTTGTCCATGTAATTGCCAGATTCAATGATGATTCCATTGTTTACGATGATATAACAGCATCTGTTTTGGTAAAATTCTGAAGTTGCTAAATTTGAAACTTAAACCGTTTATTTTTACCACGACTACCTGTGTGCCTTTTTATTATCATCTGTCCCATTTGTGTAACTTTGACATTGGGTGATCTCTTTATTCATCTCCTGCTTCAGAGTCGCCTTCATCATAATGGATGTGTGGTTGATCTGTGGCTTGGGTAAGTAATGTGTGGTTTTGATTTGTGAACACTTTAAGCCACAATAAGAGAATTGCATGCTCTGGCTCTTTAGCTGGACTCAACCTTTTTTTTTTTTT
>SOMO01000039.1:965340-977391 GCA_028128575.1 Paedocypris carbunculus | reverse complement strand
TTTTTTTTTCTAATATCACTTCTGACCCTCAGATAACGTGCTCTCTGAGATCCGTTACTCAGTGAAGGCTTGGAGGCGAGGAGTGATGCTCAGTTGCTATGACGACCACCGGAATGCTCAGGCTGAACCGAGTTGGTTCTAGTGGGAAGTGGAAAGAAAAAACATGATTATGTAATCACAATGAAGAAGCTAGGTACTGAAAACAAAGCACTGTTTATAATAATCTTTATCATATAAGGTATATAATGACCTTCATGAAAAGCAGGTCAATCGTTTAATTATTTTGTTGCATAATATATTTCTATCCCTGCATCATGATACTTAGTTTCAAATTTTTTGGACGCTGGTACAACAGTTTTTGGATGGGTGGTGATTTTTGAAATGTTCCGTTGAAATCTGCAAAAAATTCAATTTTACAGTTACGTAACATCAAAAAAGGCCGTCACACATGTGTTTGTAGTTTCTGTATTAAATGTGTGTGTGTGATTTTCATTTATAGTGATCTCCAGTTTTAGCTGAAAGGCAAAAACAACATAATGAAAAACTATTGCAAGTGATTCGGTGGTGAGCAGGCGAGGAACAGAGCCGGTGCTGAGCCGACTAACTCAGCTTGCAGACTGGCTGTGACCAGCTCTGACTGCTCGGGTGTCTGGAATCTATGAAAACAGAGCATGAAATCTGGGGTAGAAGAGGAGGGGGTTTCTCTCTTGTGTAGGGACCCTGCTGTATGACTGAGCACATTTGAACAAGGCCGGAGATGGATTGGTACACAGAACATTCATGCGTTTCATTGTAAACTCACATGATGGAGCATGAGCAGTCACATGCCCTAATACACATGCAGACACATTTTACGCCTCATATATGTATTATGTTAGAGTATATACTAATTTGCTAGACTGTACAACGTCAAATAATAATACAGTGGTTGAAATAGTGCTATGCTTGCTGAGGCACTTGTTATACGTGGCTGGTTTGTAGCTCTTATCACGTTCTGAAAAACTTTAGATCTTGCAAAATGCCATAAAATGCAATTGCTTTGTTTTTTGTGTATTTCCACCTCTTGTCACAGTATTAGAATTGCAATGTCTGTTTTGAATCCTCACTGTATAGAATAATGCCGTTTGGGGTAATAATACAGGTTTGGGGTCATGCGACTAGGTGCATGTGACAATTGTGCTGCCGCAATTTCCGACCGTATAATTCAAATTAGGTTCACTTTTTACAAAGAGGTTTCTAATTTGGAGCCCGTGCTGAAATATTTTAGCTAAGATTTGTCTATCACAAAACTACTCTTTATTCCTAAAATATGCAAAATATACATAGAATATAAAATAATATTTTGATAAGAAATAGAATTTTAAAAATACAATTTGTTAGTGCTAATGAATCACCATCGACTCTCATTGCAGCTAAAAAAATCTAACATTTTTTTAAATGCTAATTTTTTCCCCCCTTTTACTCAATTTGTCATATTTTTTGTGTAAACAATTATCAAAACATGGAATGTTTGTGTCTTGTTCTTTTTAATATGTCTTTTCGAGGTTCCTGAGGCTCGGTCTGTAGACTATAGTGCCCAGGAAAGCATGAAGTTGTAACAACAAACTGCAATCTGATAAAACATCTTATGAAAATCAGAAAACCAAGGAAGCTTCCCTATGGTGCGGACAGCTGGACGCCCTTTGACCTGTGGTGTAACGGGCCAGAAGGGGGTTATGGCTACACAGAACACAGGATAATAATAATCAGCAGCACGTCTTGAGATAAGCTTGTGTGTTTGGTGTCACCCGAGTTTCTAACTTTCTATATATGCGACACGCTTGGCCACATTCTCTTCTTCTGAAGTGAATTGAGCCGTTTGGCAAGTTATTAACATAACGGGGTGTTTCCCTAAATCATATCAAACATATCTTCTTTATCGTGAATACGTGCTTTGCCGGTGAGAGCCAGAAAAGGAAATCAATGTGATTGCGTGTAAAAATAAAAACAAGTCTGGGTCTTTTTAGTACATAAGATACAGCACACAAACAAACAGGCCTTGAAAAGCAGAGTTCGTGACTGGTTCTGCTAACGCCCATAGAAACATGGGTGTTGGGTTGTGTGTGCAAGTTTATCAAGGGTCAGACGCTTCGGTTGCAAGAATGGAGAAAATAAAGCTGGCACTGGGAACGAGTGTTTCCTCTTAATCACACGCTCTGTCTCTGAGCTCTAGCGCCGCCCCCTTTTTGTGAGAACCGCCTTTAAAATTAAAACACCGCACTCAGGGTCTTTTCCAGAGCCCCTCCCAAATCAAGAGAGATTTTTTGTAGTGTATGGTACAAAATGTTCCAGCCTTGGAAGTTCCACAAGCACTACACTAAACAGACTCATAACAATGGACCAAAGCTTTGAACACTACACAAAAACTCATTGATGGAACAATGCCTCAGTTTAAAGACAAAATAACATGCAGCAAATATTATACGACCAAAAAGCTCCTTTTCTCCTTTACCCATTGTATTTTTGTTCTTTTGGAGACATTTTCTTCTAAAAGTCTGAAAAATGTATGACAGCACCTACAGAAGTGCATGGAAACTGTTTTGCCCACCATTTTTGGACTTCAGTTAGAGAAACAAAAGGAGAGAACGGCATGTTCCCCCACTGGAGTATGAGTCCAGTGCTCTTCCCTGTACAGAGAAATGCGATGTAGGACTCTAATTTTTCAAGGAACTGGTTAGTTTAATTGAGTTTATGTTGAAATGTATACTTTTCTCTTTAGTAATACCAGATGTTTACATGCCAAAAGTGGATAAAACACATTTGTGTGGATATTTACCTCATTTTTCTCTTATGTAACATTGATCTGAAGTACTTTTATACATTTTAACTTATATAACGTATGTGTACATACTTATGAAAAGCCCAAAAAATTGAGCACATTTTTGTCACATAGTTAGAGCAAAAATAAAAATATCTAACTATGTGGCAAAAAACTGTGTTAAATGATAAATGTTTTGCTCTGTTTAAAAGCAGTTTTGAAACAATGACGTTTTGTACGAGTGGTCTTATAATTTGGTCCTCACAGTATACAATTCAGTATGTATTAATCTTTTTCACTCTAAATTATAATTTCAAAACTTCTCTTATACACTTTTCCTAATGTCATGAATATTGCCGCACTTCCAGTGGCTTTACGGTGTACTGTACAATTTGTTTTGGGCAAGATGAATAAGTCGGTCGCCAGGTTACAACAATGTCCATGTGGAGAAATCACCTAGTCTTTACCTTTGGGAGAGAACACATTACCTGTGTTGCCGTGATACACTGATAAATCTCCATGCTTTACAAACTAAGCCTATGTAATGGGGTGATTACGTATTGTGTTCTTGATAACACAGCATATATGAGCATATGAAGCAAATATAAAAGTGAAAATCGCATATGAAGCAAAATGTTTATGATAGCGAAAGTTTGGATAATAAAGAACAAACTTGTGCTCGGTTTGTCTTGCCATTTATTAGAATAAAGGACATTCTGGGCCTCACTTCACCCCCATGTAGACCTGGACAATTGTATTTCAACGTCTCCATGCAAATGTTGATTGATACACACACGTCACACACACACACACACACACACACACACACGCACACACACACACACACACACACACTAAAATGTGTATACTAAAAATATTTGCAGAATTGTTTTCAAACACAATTTCACTTAAATTGTGGCTTCAATCACTTAAAAAAATCTCAAATGTCAAATTACATTTTCCAATTATAACTATTCCAAGGATAACTTTGTAAATGTATTAAATATCAATACATTTAATTTAATTTAGAATTTTAATTTAAAAATGTAAATCACGTTTTTAATGACCAGAACATAAAAAGTTTTGCTTTTTATATTACATATATCAGTTCAATTTTGTAACACCAGGTGAAGATTGTGATGAGATGGGATGGTTGGCATTTGATCTTGTGACGTGAAACTGTGTCAAATGTTGACTGTCTTGATGTGGCATGACTGGAAACAGTTGAGTAGTGTGTGTTATGCCTGGGCTTATTGTAAATGGCTGCCTCTGGTGGTGGGAGGGGAAATGACGTCTGAGGGTTTGTCATGCTCTGCACATCAATGCAACACCGATGTGGTAACTATCTGTTACCTGTCGAGCAGGTACGTGTGTTTGTGCTTTACAAATCATGGCTTTATGACTCAGGTAGTCAGCAGTAAGATGTAAGTCACGATAAGCAGAATAATCAGCATGACACTGACACTCATGACTGCTGTCCTGACCCGGGGTTAAGATAGCTTTATTGCTTTTACAAGATAAGATGGCTGGTTAAAATATGTATTAAATTGTACCTGATCTCATTACAGTCATTGCACATTTTTAGCGAAACACTGTTTTAAGAGTTTTGACCCACATTCTAATTTGTTCCTTGTGAAAATCCCAGAATCTTTCATCTAGGAACATAATTTCTAGGCATAAATTTTACACAACAATAATTGTAGCATTTATATCTTATTTAATAATATGTTGCATAGGAAATATAGAATTGAAAATACTGTGTATCCTGTGAATAAACAAACAGTAACGTACAGTATCACTACCAATAATTAGATGAAATGTAATTAAGTAAATTAGCTATTACTATTGTGCATGCATGTGTGTGTGTGTGTGTGTGTGTGTGTGTGTGTGTGTTAGCTGTTGCGTGCAGGCATTTAGGTTAAAGTGGGGTCCCGAATGCTAGGTTTTACACTAAAGTAAGGCCCTATGGTCAACTATGAAGGACTGTTTGATGGACAAGATGGGATTTTTTGGATGAAATTATAATTTTGGTTAAGATTATAATAATTTGATGGGTGGAGTTAGGTTCAGAGGGGAGGAACATATTGATTGGTGGGACCAGACTACAAAATAAATGCAATTGTCTGCACGTGTGTGTGTGTGTGTGTGTGTGTGTGTGTGTGTGTGTGTGCGCGTGTGTGTCGCTTATGTCAAATGTAGGCCAGCTATTTTAATGCAAATGTATTATGGCTCTGTCCTAGAACATGAACTTTGATGATTTAAAATCTTCATGGTATATTGTTATACAATTCTTAACACAACCCTAGACATGATTACTGCAGTACATTTCAAGTCCAAAAAAAGAAAGGATTTGTGACCCAGAATTCATAGTAATAGCTTTGGTGCCAGTCTGACCTCTGTCTTCCCTCGTGTGATTAAAGTTGACTAGATAGATCTGATGAGAAGCACCAGCTCAAACATTAC
The DNA here is from genome assembly GCA_028128575.1 of Paedocypris carbunculus. Classification (NCBI taxonomy): domain Eukaryota; kingdom Metazoa; phylum Chordata; class Actinopteri; order Cypriniformes; genus Paedocypris; species Paedocypris carbunculus. Next base: position 972,131 of record SOMO01000039.1, on the reverse strand, counting down.
ATCTCCAGTTTTGTGATAATCCTTGTTGAACCTTTATTTTCTTTTGAACAGAGTGGAAGGATTAAAGGCTGAGCAACGCGTGTAAATGACACACAGAAACTAGGCTTGAAGCTGGACATTGTAAAGACGGAAGATTGTCGTGTCGACAGTATAATCCTGGGCGAGTAATCAAAAAGCAGAGCATGACGCAAGTGTGTCAACATTCATTCTGGGGTCGTGTCCTTAGGTCAGTCTAACGTGAAGACAAACTGTAAACGTTTATACCATCATCATCATCAAAAGCTCCTTTGACTTTATCTTCACCAAGTCTAGGGTCAGTTAATTTTGCGTTCCAAACATCTTCACTTTTACATAACTTTGCTCGAAGAATCACAACAGATTATTTCCAAGCGTGTCTCAGTCAGTCACGGACATGGAAAATGTTTGCATGGAATTCTTAAGCAATCTGTTTTTGCTTTCTCCCCTAATACAGAAATCCGAGTCGTACAAACTGAACAGAAAAGTCTTCCACGTTTCGCAAGCTTGTTTGCCACAAACATGTAAAGTTTTTTATGACATGATCAGTAAAAATAACATAGGTATAAAGAGTAACTGGAAACAGTTCCTGGGTAAAAGTACAAATACCTTAATGTAAAAATTACTCCATTACAAGTTACAAGTCACCAATTCAAAGAAGACGAGTAAAAGTTGTAAGGTGTAATGTGTAAGAAGAAACTTTTCATTTATAAGATTTTATTTTGTAATATAGAAATGATATTAGCACCTCAATGTTTCAAAACGTTCTTGTGATTTAACTTGTAAATAGCATCCAGTACCTTCAGCAGCCTGCAGATGGCCTCGTCTGGTTAAGGAATTAACAGCGGTAGAAAATGATTCCCACTTGTCTCTCACAATCACAAAAAAACGAATAACGGTAAGTGTCCATTAAAATGTAGTGGAGGAAAGAGTGCATATACTCTATAATATACTAATATCAAAAATGTAGTCAAGTGAAATGATTTACGAGAGAAAATGTTACTTAACAAAGTAGCCGGGAAAAATACTTGAGTAAAGTAACAAAGTCCATTTACCAAAGTACTTTCTATGGCACTGAAAAATAGCAAGAAAATAAAATGAAAAATAAATAAATAATTTGTGATTTATATCACAAGCTTGGCAAAAAATCCCACATTAAAAACAAAAAAACATACATTTTTTGACTGTAAATTGTGACTCCTGCGTGGCTTTGGATTAGCAAAGTCAGGCCCTTAGCATGCTTTTTAGTGGCTTTTACCAACACTGTAATGAGATTCACATTTATGCATTTAGCCAATGCTTTAATTCAAAGCAACTTCCATTGTATTACAGGGTCAAACACCGGGAAGGATTCATCCACAAGTTTATTATGCCTTTTTGCCAGTTTTAATAGACTTTGTTTAGTCTCAAAAACGGTTGTTCAGCCTCATTATAAACGTGTAAATGTGCCGTGATCAGTTAAAAGTACTGATTTGTTTTGGACCTCAGGTGTGTCTCAGGTTGGAAAACTGCTGGTAATTCCAGATTAGGCTGCTCAACTAACCATATGAAGTTGAGGATTGTAGATGAAGACAAAGTCTAAGTAATGGCATTCCTGTTCCAAAAAAAAAGCCTGAAAAAGTACAAATCAGCAACCGTCTGTTTCCACCAGCACAGGAAAAGAGAGAAATGCTGAAATTAGCCCAAATTCAAAGCCTTTCGTCCTGGTTGAGGAAGGAAATTGAGTTCTGCTGATCAGCTAAACAGGTCAAGCTTACACTGAACGAAGGTGATTTTTCTTTCCATACTAAGTTTTTCGTTGGAGCCTGAATATAATTACCCCTAAAAGCCTTGTAATTATCTATAATGATCTGGTCCTTCATATCACAGAGTTAGTTTGCTACATTTTGTGGATACCTTTAATTCATATATATTTTAATTCAAATATACTTTAAATTGTCCTCATTGTGGCATAAATAAGGTTTTTTTTTTTTTTTACCTTGTGGCCTGGCAATGGCAAAGTCACACTCTCTAACCACTCCGAAACAACAGCCTGTTATACACTGTTATTAAATAAAAATGATAATAATGGTGACCATAAGCAGCTCATTACTTTCTTGGTGTTCTGACTTTCCAGAAACCAGAAAGTAGAGTATATCTCCTATAGGGGGTGGTAAGATTCTGCTTGCTATGTCCATAAATGGGCGTATTTCGGTTTTTGAATAGACAGACAGGAAATAGAGCTCCCCATGTTATTGTATTAAATTAAATTATTTTTTTTCTAGGGTTATTTAGCCACTGCTTTGTGTCGCTGCATGGATAAGGTTTCTTTTTTTCTGTTATTCAGGTAATTGTATATTTTATTTTAAAATTGGTTGTGATGCCTCACATGTGTCATTGCTAATGTTTATTTATTTTTGTTATCATGCCATTAAAAGCATAAATGCATGTCTTATTTGTATTATATTAACCCAAAAACGTACTTATATTTACACGCAATTTTGAATTATGCACATTCATTAAAGCTCCACCAAGTTTTTGAGCTTCTAAAATTGGAAAAAAAAGTAGTCTTATATTTGCGTAAATACGGCATGTCAAATCCTGTTATCTATTGCAAAAGTTGGCGAAAAACAATTTAATGCTGTTAAATATTCATCCATATTTGAGAAAACCCACTGGAACACGAGAAGATTACATACTGTAAACGTCAAGTTTCTCAATGGGCTTCAATGACGGCTGCTTATTGCTGTGAGGCAACAGTGTGCTACTTTCAGCTTTAGTTTTAAATTACATTTGCATTTATAAAATAATTAAACCTTTTTTAATTAACTGAAGCCAACTATAACATTCCTAAAACGTCTTTAGTTTCATCAGCAGCTTACTTGACAATTATGGAAATGTCACCAAAGAGCAAAGAACACACCTTGCTTTGTTCAAATTGAAAGGACGAGTCTTGTCTTTTTCACAGAGACACGTAATGGGTTAGAGAGTTTTTATGAGTAAGAAACATCTTGTTGACATGGACTCCTGCAGTACAGCTTGTCTTCTTGATTGTGATGAAGAGCATGTTTTTGACCTTGCTTTATCGTCACCACAGCTGCATCACCAGGAGGCACTGACTCGACCGCCTGATCTTTGCCGATGAAGAACCAGGCCCAACTGGGTACATTCAGAAGTTTGCGTTGGTGGTCTGAATAAACACACTGAGATGGATAGAGAAAGTTGACGATCAGGGTGCGTTGTTTGGACTGTCGGAGAACAAACCTTCTCCTCTTCCACACACTAGAAACATAAAGTCTACGCGAGGTTAGACAGACACACATGGATTGCCCTCCAGTGGCTAAGAATTAAACGTTCAACTCACTGTAAAGCGTCACAGCTTGAAAGGATTTGGAGAGATCAATGTAAAGCAGAATCATGTGATCATCTATGCTTCAGCCTTTTCAAATGAATTTTCTGAATGAGCTCAGCATCATGTTGGTCTGGAAGAAGGCAAAGTTGGTGGGAATATAAGGTGTAGAGTGACTCTAAATCTCTAAACAAAATGCTTCTGTTTTCTTTTGACCTTACATTTCCCTGGTGCGTAACAGGTTTTTATTCTTATTACTTCTATAGGGAATTCATTGTGTACATGGCACCATGACTGATGCTAACAGACCTTTTCTTGCAGTGGAAGCAGGGCTGGTCTAGACCTTTTCCAGTCCTATTATATTCACTTAGTTCTCACAAAATGTGCCAGTCTGTTTTACTCCCGCAGGATGAGCTGAAACATTTACCTCTGGCCGAGGAAGGCATCTTTTGTGTGTGGAAACTGTTAGTCGGTCATTGCTGCCATGTACACAATGAAACTTAGAGACTACGGATAAAATGGGGATTGTGCTCCAGATGAGTCCTAATTCAAATGCTGGAGAATTTTCCGTGTTACTCGAACCTAGTGTGTTGCTGATGAGCTATCACTGTTCCCACTGGGCCCATACAAAGCTTCCTGTCCTACAGCTTGTGTTGATCTGGCTGACCCGTCTTAATTATAATTCTGGTTCAGCTTGAACAATGTAGGCATTTCATCGCTCAAAGTTTGTCATAAAGCCATTTGGATGACGTCCACGAATAAGCTCACAAACTGGGCCATTGTGTTTAGTTCCTCGTTTCTCGATCAGCCTCAGTCTCAACATTTATTCCTCTTCTAAATAGTTTGTTCTATTTCTGGGTCACATTGGAGCCAATCTCAGCATTAAGAGGGCTGATGGTTAGTGGATTGCGGGACAACCAACTGCAGGGTGGATCGCAGAGACCGTCCATGGACAACTTCAGTTCTCCTGAAAAGAATGTTTTGTCGAGGAAACACACTTGATAGAAACATCTGCAAACTCAGTGAGATCTTTAAATTATACAAGGCTCTGGACCGAGACTCAAACTTGGCCCTCAAAAGTAAATACCCATTTCTTTCTCAATGTTTAAAAAAAAGACACCTACATACAGTGAACATGATATTGTAAATCATAACCAGTTGTTAAACGTTTGCTATTTTTCTAAAGCGTTTTGTTTTAGAAAACAAAGTTGTGCAGCAGCTCTTATTGGGATACTTAACATTACTATGCTGTTTAATTATAGTTAAGTAGTTCTGAACAGTTTGCCATTTAACTTCCCAAATCTGCCGTCTAATAATCTTTTGTGCATTTTTTATCTTCTCCACTTTTTTTCAAGTCAAAGTTCCTTTTTTTTCATAGATTTTCAATTCTTTCACACTTTCTTGATTAATCATTGTGTAGTTCAGAAATGTCTTTACACATCCTTGATTCATCTTCTTGTCATCAAAGTTTTCTCCTCTCAACTTATTCTTTACTTTTCCTTGTATTCAACTTTTTATCCAGAGTTCCATTTTCATTATTGACTCAAACGGGATTCATTACTTTGCTTCATTGCCTATCCTCTTTTCAAGACTTCTTGTCACTTTAATGTTCATCGTCAAAATTGTATTTTATCCTCATTACTTTACTAGTATTTATCGCTATTGGCATTTGAGTTTGACTGATAATGACTTGTTGATCTTTTTTATCTATTGTACTGGGTATTTTTTAAACAGAGGTTTAAATATTGGAAAATAAAATCTCTTAAACAAAAAGTTTGTTGTTTTTCTCATTTCTTGATTTTCATTTCTTTGAATTTCTCATTTTTTTAGGCTAAACTCGAAGGGGATACTTAAGTGTGAATACTCAAGTTTATTTAATATGGGTTACTTTACAACTTTTTTTCAGACTTCTTGGAATTGGTGACTTGTAACTTGTAATAGAGTCATTTTTACAGTAAGGTATTTGTACTTTTACTCAAGTATGAAATAATGTATATAATTTATTTTAAATTAAATCGTTGCTCTTTTTCTACCTCAAACCCTAGCTCAGTATTAAAGTATGGTTGGATTGTTAATAAAAGCCATGGCTTTCAGTTTATGTGAAAGGGAATGAGAATGCAAAAGCTGCTTTACTTCTGTATATGTGTGTGAAACACTTCACAACTGTCATTGCTTTGAGTTTCACCAGAGCTGTACAGTACATACAACCTTTGTTTGGAAGTTGGACACTATCCAACTCAAAATACAACACTGTGAAAGATTATACGATAAATGTAGGTATTTGCAGAGCTTGACATTTCTCTGAAGCTGAAGATTGTACTGGGGTTGAATTTAACTTGTTTTTTTCTGTAACTGCAGTACAAAGCAAAGTACAAAGACCTAAAACTGGGATCTCCAAATATCCCGTCTAGACTTCATTCTGTCTAACCTAAGCTTCACCAAAAAACACTTCATTTAGCCCAAAGCAGAGAACAGTTTGTTCCGCGGCAGCATGCTACATGCGACGTGCATTCTGGGAAGTCGTGGAATGCTTTTGGTCAGCATGAATGATGCCATTCAAACGTCTATTGTGGTGTTCAATGATAATTAGTTCTTCTGGAAGTTGTGTTACGTAAGACGGTGGCTGTTCATTCATATGAGGCTCAGCTTCAGCTCAGCCTCTTTATTTTCTAAGGCTGCATTAGGAGCGCGGTGAAGCCTCTTTGGAACTTTGGAGGTCCTGCTGATTCACATCTACTAACGTGCCAGAAAGACAAGTGTAAGTCAAATCATCTAGAAAATCAATCCATCCACTCATGCCGTTGCAATAATGCACTGTGAGTTAAACAAAGCTGTGCTCGGTGTTACGTAAGTGTGTTCTTCAAAGGGCATCCAGCTCAGATTTGCATGAATGTACAAAGTATATGTGGACAGGACATGGCATATCCAACTAGTTTTGTTCATAGCAGAGAAACTTATTTGTTTTGGTCCAAAAAACAGCAAACAATATGCACGTCTTATTCCATACCCATTAAAAGTAATATTTTTAGAGAAAAAATCTTAAACCAGTTTCACACGACATAATGGAGTGTGAACAGACCAATAAACCATTTCCTATGTGTTTGTCAGCGCCATTGTGGTTTTCAAACTGGATAAACTGGTAAAATAGTTTGTGATATAAAGCGGCGCTGGTAATGATTAGCAGCGTTGGCCGTGACAGTGAAATGCTGTTAAAGCAGAATGATCCAGCCCAGATTAACTTTACTTTTCTTTTTTTATGATGTAGAGTTGTCATCTTAATAATGGGAGAATCCATCAGTTCTAATCCCTTTTTCCCCGAAAGATGCCTAGAAGGTGTTTGACAATTACGATGACTTTTTTCATGATACTGTAGAGGCGCTTTGAACGACTATCCCAAATAAGTTAAAACAGGCCTGTTTTTTCATGTTCAGCACATTTTGTTCACACA
>SOMO01000039.1:880635-901458 GCA_028128575.1 Paedocypris carbunculus | reverse complement strand
GTGTGTGTGTGTGTGTGTGTGTGTGTGTGTGTGTGTGTGTGTGTGTGTGTGTGTGTGTAAATGCAACAATTGAAATATAAACACTTTCACCACACTATTTCGACATTGCAAGTAATGGTAAGAAAAATGAATAATACAACCACACTTTATTGTGACATCATAGCGTTTATAAAAACATTGACAGATGTTTGTCGTCAGGCCAGAAATTAGGAATAAGTCTGCAGAACTGGTGACCGTTAGATGTTCGGTTATTAACTTTCTGCTTCCCTTCTGCGTTGACAAGTCTGATCTCCAGCTACTGGTAACATTTTCACGCACCTATTTACGGAGTTCGTGAGCATAAACCGAGATGATCAACTTATTTGGTGCGATTTAGTCAACATCACAGATGTGATCAAAATAACAGTTAAAGTGCCGTTTACTCACCGGTGGAATCCACACCATCCTCGCGCGCGATTCCGCCATTAAACTCTACGAACATAGAGTAATATCCCGATCCCGGGTCATATTATCCAGCGTTGACGTCTGCGGGTCATTTCGAGGCAGAGCTAGGCCATTTACCGCTGTTCTACAGAAGTCAGGCAGTGGTTAGTTTGTTCGAAAGCTCCCCTATATCCCTCCTCTAAAGATTTCATGGAGAAGGTTACTACAAACTGCAGCAAACGTGGGACATTTTGGCTCAAACTAGGCCATGGAGACAGGCGAGGTTCCCGCGTCTTGGGCTTTCGTTTGAGCCAAAATGGCGTCTGTTTCGTAACCTTCTTTGGTAAACGTTTCTCAGCGGGTGACACCACTGACCGCGTCTCAGGATCCAGGCAAGCGGAGAACAGTGGAGCGGGGCGGCACCCGAGGCGCGGTGACGTCATCACGAGGAATCAAACCAATCTCGTTTAAGGAAAAGGTACACAACAAATGAAATGAAATAAAGTCTTAGTTTTACGTCACGTTTTTATATCGAGCCTTAGATGATTTAACAAGAAAGAAAGCATTATAATTAAACAAAACGCTAGGTTTTTCAAATGCACCTTACAATTGTTCAATTTCAATTATTATGTTTTATGCAACCAAAATATTATATACGTTATCATAAAGAGTGCTGTTTCACATTGGTTTTATGGACCATAAATACGCTCACATTTTACCACTAACATATAACTATAATGCGTGACGCTCACGGATATTAATCTGGTCAAGAGATTTAATCTGGCTATAACGTCATCAACTAATTAATATTCATGCTGTTATACATAATCTTCGCTGCAGTGAATTAATTGTGCGACACCACGTGGAGACCGAACAAACTGCTCTCTGCCTAAATCAACAAAGTATTTTTTTTTCTGTTTGTGAATTTTCTTTTTTCTAACTAATTTGTTTAGAGTTGTCGAATACAAAGCATGTGAAACTCGGCGAGGACAAAACGCAACAAGTAAAAGCTATACATACAAAACAATAATTATATAATAATAATAATAATAATAATAACTATGGAAGCCCGTTTCCGAAATAACAATAATAGTAAATGAGGAGATGTGTATTTGGTTGACATAAAAAAAATGAACAGTGCAATATTTGACTTTTACAGTAAAATGATTTGTCTTCTTTGCATACAAGACAGAGGTCGAAATTAGAAATGGAAATATATGGGAACAATTTTCCTTTTAAAATAATGCATTTAATATAATAAAATAATTTTCTTTTACAAACAGAATATTTGACAAACAATAAAAAACAACCGAGGGAAAATATCACACGTCAGTAATAATTAAATGACAGAAAATATCCTAAACTATAAAAATAAAATGACTTGTATAATATGTTAAATAACACAAAAACTTCACTATTGAAAGATGGAGTGTAAACGTAATAACACATCAAGCTGTTGTAACACCTGTAACATCTTCAGGTAAATCATACAGCTTTCACACCAACATAGATAAATAATATAAGTATATGAACAGTCCATTACTTTTGACCTGCTTTCACTGGGGTTGACAGGTAAGTCACTTCAGCTGTACTTCAGTAGATGGCGCTGTGTTGCCACTTACACATCATTCACTTTCGATCAGACACAGTTGGTGGTCTCCTGCAAAGTGCATGGCCCTCCATTTTCTTGAAGGCGGATCATTGTTGGAATTGATTGGCTCTGTCTGGTCCCATTACCCAAGGCTGAAGAAAGCCCGAGATTAGAAGTCAGATTTCCAGTCTAGCAGCCTTTTGCCATCTCTGCAATGAGCCACTCCAGCTTTCCTGTGAGCAGACGCCCAAAGTGCTTCAACACCAGTCCAAAATCTTTAGATTCTCGACCCAGACAGCTTTTTGCCTTGGGCAAATTTTGCCCCCCCTGCTGGATAGATCAAGAGGAATACACAATAAAAATAAAACTAATAAAAATAATGTGCATAATATGATTATATAATTAATAATGAAAAAAACGCCTTATTTTTACACAAAAATATGAGCCCTGTTTAAATATTAGAATGCTTGGTCACTGTCGGTGTGTCCAAAAGCTTTTTCAAAAGCAGGTTATTCATAAATACTTAATAAAGAGGCATAAAATTATACGCCAACGCATTGACTATACAATCTAATGTATATTTTATTAGCAGGGCATTGCTGTTTAAGTGCTTCACGGATGGAGCAACGTGCTTCATCTCTCCTGCTGCTGAATTACACGTACGTCTTTATCTGGCCGTCTTTCCTGAGGAAGGAAGTCAGAGGTCACCTGGAGTTAAAGTCACTTACATGACGTGACAAATCAACAACGATTCTGGGAAAACAGGATATTTTTCTTTTGGAGCTTAACAGGCACTAATGTTCAAATATTGGGAAATTGCACTCATTAAATTACAGTTTTAACATCAATGGGTATTGAACGTTTAGTTAATGATTTGGACTTTGAAACAATGTGTTNGTTCTTTCATTGTGTAGTGACCCACTTTCACTTTCACTAATGTGTAGTGTTCTTCTTATGTTTAAATGTACACTGTGTTTGATTTGCATTACTATAGATGTACATAAATTTGAGTGCGTGTGTTTTTTTACCCTTTGTAAATGGGAAATATTCACAAAATTTTATTCATTAAAAATAAAAATGTTAAGAGATAAAATAAAAAAAAATCCGTGTAATAAATGTCACTAAGTTTTGTTTTTGTGGAATATATGACCATTTGCTTATGCTATTTAACGCTTTTCATATGCAAAATGACAGTGATTTTCAATGTTCCTTATCATTAAATGGGTGTAATGCACATATTGTTCAAAAAAGCAAGCAGGTTACAACATGTCTGTTCCAATTCCGTTCATATCACTGCAAATTGTATTTCAGCTTCTTTTTGAAGCTGTGCATTTCTGAAAGCCTGTTGTCCTCGGGGTGGTCCTCACCTCATTGTGTAGCCATTGCACTACATGCAGATAGTTCCTGATAGTGTGCTCCAAGCGCTCCAGCAGAGTCAGACCACAGCCAGGTTGGCTAAGAGTCCTGGCAGACTGCACATCCTGAGCTAGAGTCCCCAAAGTCAGCAGGATCTCAGCCCTCCGCTCATGTACCTGGAACACACACACACATGCAGGTGTCTCACAGAGCAGGGTCAGTAGAGCTAGCGTGTAGGTTGTGTGGATCATCTCACTGATTTTCTTTCCCATGTTTCTTTGTGAATTCGGGTGCACGGTAACTGAATAGACGAGGGCAGCTCCGCGGCCCTGCAGTCTCCCTGAATAAAGAAAGAAGAAGCACAGCCTTTCACACAAGCTTTCAGTTCTGGTGCCTATAAGCCATGTGCATTTTAAAGAATGTATTCTTGCATATATGATTGTGGCAAATATACAATCTTGAATCAGCAATGAAGGTTAAGAATGTTCACGTGTCACAAAAGTACTGGTTGACTCCCTTGTTTTTCCCAAATATATTTTTTGACAATGATTTTTCCGTGTTTTGAGTAATAGAAATGATAAATAAATCAAGCAAACAACTGAATTAAGACGTAGACAAACAGACATATAGATGGACAGATTATAAGATTGAGAACAGACAGTTTGATGATAAACGGATGGATATTCAGACATAGAGAGAAGCTAATAGATGGATGGATGGCTAGACATAGATAGATAGATAGATAGATAGATAGATAGATAGATAGATAGATAGATAGATAGATAGATAGATAGATAGATAGATAGATAGATAGATAGATAGATAGATAGATAGATTTAATTGCATCCCTCAATAAAATGTCTCTGCACTGAAATAAGTGATTTTCTTTAAAGAAAAAAAGTCTTTTTAAGCCCCTTCTATTTTCAAAAGCGTGCTAGATGTTCTTCTCAAATGAAGATGTCTGTGTTCTTGTATCATTAGCTCCTTTAGTGTGCAGGAGGCAATTAAATCTCGCCAGGCCTCAGACACAATTCCTCAGACGCAGAGAATGGAGAGGATTACACATTCACATGCAACAGACGCTTTACCATTTCCTCCTCCAAATCTTTCACCTTGTTCATGACTCTTCTGGCCTCGCTGTCGCACACAAAGTCAAGCGGTCGAGTGTGAACGTGAGGCAGCTCCGAGGCAACCATGCTCAACACTACCACCAGGACTCCTGGAAGACAGAGTTCAGTGAAAATATAAATACGTACAGGGCAACATATCAAGCAATAATTCATCAGTCACCGTCACTTACTCTTTAAATCCATGCCTTGTTATAAAGGCTCTTCAGTCGTGTTGCTTTTCATTGGAGTGCTTCTTTTTCTGAGGAGGTTTTGTGAAAACTCCCACGCTGAAGTGGGCTTTTCCACAGCACACACTACCCACTGCATCACACCCACAGTTTTTAGAAGATCTCTGCTGTTCCTTTCCCTTTTGGGATGTTTGTTATCTTGTCTCTAAACATGCCTCGACTTTCCCTCCGTGATTCACTCCAACTCTGTCGGTTTAGCAGACACTGATGTAATTCTTAGCAAATAAGTAACATGACAGCAGGTTAATAATTAAACATGACAGCAGGTTAAAAAGTCTACTCGGTTGAATTGAGCATTCTATAATTTGAATGTCCGGCTGTTTGTTTTACTGCTATTCATAATGTTTTACTGCTATTTATTTTAGTGCTGTTTTTGGTACTCGGAAGTACTCGGCAATAATGAAATCAGGTGTGTATCAAGGCTAGAGAAATACAGGTGGCATTATATATTTTATTGAATATTTTTCGATCTAAATTGCTCTCCACTAAAACAAGCTACAGTAACGTCACTTCAGAATACAATAATGCATGTACCATTTTTACACTGAGCAAGAATTTTTATCTAATTGGAGGAATTGTTGGATTTACAATTCCAAATCTGGATTTCTTTGTAACTCAAACCCATGACCTGCTCACAAACGCCGTCTCCACTGACACACACCTGTAAAGCTGTTTTACTCACAATTGTGTGCATAGTAAAATAATTACACAGCAACGCATTTCTGCATTTGGCAGATTCACCATCTGTTCATAAACTGGGGGGGCTTTTGATGACCATCTGAGATCTCCAATCTCAACACCTTCTCAACCACCCTGCCTTGGGCGTTCAACATCAAGAACATCAGATCTTTCCTTTCACCAGACTGGATTACAAATGTTCTTGCAGCATTCTGTCACCTCAACACCTCGGTAAAGAATTCAGAACAAAGCAGTTCGACAAATTTCGTTCAACAATAATAAACTTCAGTCCTTTACCTCTTTCTCTACACAGGTTAATCAAGCTCGAATCAAGTTGAGACATGCAACTCTGACTTTCAGGACAGTTACTGGTACTGCACCTTCCACAATTTGGAGTTGTATCACAGGTATACTCACATTTCCACATTCCAAGATCATGCAAAAAGTGCAGCCGGAAAAGTCTTTCGGTTTCTGATCGTCAGGTCGAACAACCAATTTTATATCAACTTTTTTCTATGCTTATGTACTTTACAGTACAACTAAATAATACATTCTGGAACATTTTTTCCAAACATGAGAACAGAGGATCTTCCAGACATTTCTCCTCCCGTCTCAGCAGCCTTCAGCAGCCCAAGTCACGGCTGTGAAATATCAGCCAAGAGCAAAAACTCTGTTTGTACATGATTGAGTCACTACAATTACGACAAGATCAGAGTGATTCCATCACTCATCATAACGCACCCTTGTGTGCTAGACAATCTTCCATAAATTTGCAATAGATTGACAAACGCGCTGCCTATAGAACAGCTGGTTGATCTGAGTAACAAGCAGTGGGCATATGCTGATCATGAAATCACAGAAGACACACGGTCTACAGATAGATGCATGGATGGATGGATGGACAGACATAAGAACAGACAGACAGCTAGACTAATAGACGTGTGGATAGACAGACAAAATAAATGAATGGATGAACAGACAGACAGACATAGCCATAGTAACAAAATTCAGACGAGTAATGGACATAATTGCAACAATTTTGTTCAATTCACACAGCAGCTTTGGGACAGTCTGCGACTGGGAAGAGTGCTCTATAAACATGTAGACTGATATTGCACTTGAACAGACTGTTAAATACAGATAAATATACAGACTGACTGACAGGTAGGGGACACAGGAGATGTAGAAAGAACAAAAGCACACAGAAAGATGGGCAGAAATGTGGATAGATAGACAGAAGAGCATATGCATCGGTAGAGAGTTACAAAAAGACAGACAGACACAGAAGGACAAGACAGACACACACACACAGATATAAGACCAGGGGAAGCAGGGGATTCATACGAACAAAAACCTGCAAAACAGGCAGACAAACTGACTGACTGACAACTACACAAATAATTTAATGGACAAACTAACAAATGTAACAAAAAACAGACCAAGAAAAAGACCATGGGAAACAAGATGAAAACAGACAGGCAAACAGGCTGAAAGAGAGACAGGCAGTCGGATAAATATATTGACTCCCAGACAGACATGTTACACAAATAGAATAATGAACAGACGGACAAAGAGAACAAAAGAAAGACAAAAATCTAGACCAGGGGAAACATGGCGAAGGAATGAACAAAAACGGACAGACAGACAGACAGACTAATCCAGATAAAAGATTAGTTCAAAACTTTTCGTCAAAATGAGCCCAAAAATCTCTATCAGGGTCTGCACCTTCTTCTGGCGCCATTGAGGGACAGTGGGAACAGAAGTGAAGTCAACCCGCCGTAACTAAACCAGTGACGGAACCCGCATTGCATCACAGAATCAATTCATAGCCAGTGCGCGCGCCCCAGGCTCTGTCGGCTTAATTACTCTTTTACCTATCCGCGCGTGCAGCGCACACTAATCCGAAGCGTTTAGGTGATGCTCTGACACCGTCAAGTGTTAAGGAAAGCGCGTTTTTGAAGTTGAGCTTCTAGTCTGAGTCGAATTCGTAGACGTGCAGGCGGCACCAGCAACAGGGCACCGGCAATCCAAGAGCGAGGACAAAAAGTGTCTTCATCGGCTGCTAGAACAATTCTAACCAGAGACACTGACGTCATTATTGGGGTTTGATTGCGGCGCTCTAATTGTGATGGCAATTCTTACGTCTTGGCGTCATTAAATGGAGCGGCGTAGGTGACGTTTGGACTGTTGCGTTGAAGAGGACCGAGACAGCCAACACTGAAAGAAGCCGACGTGGAGGAAAAAAAAATGTAAGTAGCCGCCAAAATGAAAAGCAACCTGTTAAGCTGGCCAAGATTGCTCGCGATAAACTGCTCGTTTAAAGCGCTTCAGAAGTCGCATAACTGGGGTTCGCAAGCATCTTTAAAGCTTTGGGGCTGATTCGTACTCCTGAATGTAATTGGCTTGGTTTTTGAGATGCTCAAGGGCACGGGGTTATTCGTTCGTGGAGTTGAACCTGCGGCTGATTTCCTTGTCTAGATTCTCTAATGAGGACAAATAGGCACGTTTCTTTCTTCAAACCGGCTCGGTGTGAGATGACATCCTATCTCTCTCTCTCTCGAGCACTTAATTTCAGTCATTTTCGCGTAGATTCCGTGTCCCTTCAAGGTCCTTTTAGGATGAAAGGATGTGAAGCGCAAATAAAACAAAAATGGCATTTGCAATCACATCATTCAAATCAGAAATTGGCTTCTCTGTTTGGACACTAAAGGGACAGATTTTTCACAAGTATATTTGAAATTGTAATTAAAAGTTTATACACACGCACCAGTTCGCCTTGCGAGCGTGTAAAGCAAGTTAATTTAAATGTTAATAAGACTTGTTTACGAAAAGTAACCATTCAGCTCATAATTATTTTAATCAATTCCAAAATAAAATGATTTTTATTTGAATTTTAAGCGTGCTCATTGGTATGGCAAAAAGTATACAGTCAGAAATCTGAATGAGCTGAACCTGCGTCACAGGGAAATGTTATATGCAAATGAGTTCAGTGCTGTGAGCCTAATTCCCTTTCTGGGAAGGTACTTGTAATCTAATATCGACCCTTCTTTCACACCCCCAGTACGGATTGACATCTAATTTTCGAACCTAGGCCCATATTTAACTAGTCAATGAAGAACTTCTTTTGAGCACTTTTGGGCTTTCACAATTCATTAAAACGACCTCAGAGAAAGTTTGGAATGAAGCTGAGTTGAATTGGGTCAGTGTGTTATTTAGTGCTGAAAGCTTTGGAACACCCAGTTCAAAGAAACAGGCAATGTGTGCCAGTCCTACATGGATTATAAAGGGTCAGATGTCAACGACAACAACAAACAAAAAAAACAAAATTGGAATATTTAACTATCTCATCTTAACTCAATCCTACAATTTTGATTAATAATGCATAAAAAAATAAACACACCTTTCTTAAAATAGTTCCCATCAATGGCTGATGTACATGGCAAAATAAGGTTTTGAGTTGGAACTCTGTGCATGAGCATTCAGGGGGGTGGACACATGCACACAAACACTGCAGTATTGCAAAAAAAACCTGTCAGATTTCACAGTGATACATTCATATTTCATTCCAATCTGTGCTCCTGCTGTTCCCTGAGCTGGCAGTAGACCTGTTACTGAGCCTACCAGTTTCTATCTCTGCTGGGAAATCTGTTTAACAACCTATTGGTTTCTCTCTCTCTTTCTGTGTCTTTGTCTCTCTCTCTCTCCATCTCTCTTATTCNCCCCCCCCATATATATATCTCGGGAATTCTGTCTTTCATCCTGTGGATTCTTTGAGCAGTAAGTGTTGGTGGGTTGAGCTTGAAATGCAGCCCATGCGTCTATTTTTAGTTTTTACTACAATCACAAACAATAACACTGAGGAGCAAAATAAACGGCACTCATGTATGAAAAATGAAGTTTCTCCTCGATGGGACGCAGAGCACATCACAATAGCAGAGAGGCTACAGGTGCCAGCCAATTTCAGTGGGACGAACGCTCCATCAGTATCAATTTAGCATCATAATGTATTTTTGATCACTTGAAACGCATAATTGTGTAATGGGCGTGATGTGCAGTAATTTGTCATATTCAGTCAAAACAAATAAAACACCATCCACTACTAATAAAACCATACTGAAGCACTAAATAACTAAACGATAAGCTTCAGATGAACAATATTGGAACGCTATACACTAAAAATGTCAACGAAAGGTTTGTTCTCGTCAGACAGAGTGCAGGACGTCACTTTAGACTTATAACGGCATTAGTAAACGCTGCAAGCAGCTGTAGTATCAACAGCGATTACTCATAGCACCTCTTTTGGTTTTAGCAATTATGCAACAGGTATGAAGTATAGCAACCCTTGTCTTCCCACACAAGATGGTTAGTCAGAGAGTTTACGGCCGCAGATAAAAAGCAGATACTGCAGCGTGTGCAGTCAAAGTGAGTTTAGTCGGCAGCTGGATGAACAGCTGAGCGGGTTTCAGCTGGAAAAGACTTGTGTCTTGGAAAGACGAGGTGTTGATTAGAGTTCCAACATGGCAGAGGTGATCACGTGGTGTTGTTGAAACAAGTGTCACACTTGAGTTTCTCACCAGATTCACAATTATGGCGCCAGATAGAGTCCAGCAACGTGTGCTCCGCTATCAACAAACTCTGGTAAGTGACGATGGAAACGTATGGAGACGTGTACAATTGCACGTAAATGTATTGCACGCTTAAAACTTGCAGGTTTGTCTGCACAAGTTTGTGAAGGTCAAAGTAAATCTCTCTGGCATAAGGTCTTTGTCTTGTTAAATGAAAATTAAAGTTGAATTTGTTGGAGTTGCTTGGCATTTGCTACAACGTTACTTGGGTTATATTTAATCAAGTCATCGTTTAGTTTATTTAGGCGTTAATTTTGGACTGCAGTGTCCATAATAGCATCCGGGCCATAACAAATGGCATCATTTGCATTATGAGTTCAAGCGCATCTGAAGTTAAAGGGCTGCATATCAAAGTGGCCCTCCTGCTTTTTCACTTGTGGACTAAATGTAGATCCACTCGGAATATTAATTGACTCATGCACCAGTTTCCCCCCCTTTTTCCGTCACATGGTGATTGGCAGCTGTAGCCTGGAGCATTTCACAGGGATATCTGTATATGCAGATGGATGTGGAGAGAAGGACACAATCAAATGCTCCGAATGAAGTACAGCGTCCGCAGTCAAGGCTAAAATCCCCTACACCAGCCATCCATCTAATACTGTATTTTTTTTTTTTTAAACTCTTCTTTGACAAATGTGTTTGTGTGATGAAGGTAGGCGTGTGGAGACCACACTTGAATGCATCGCATTGGTTTCTGGTTTTATATATTCAGACTATTTCTGAGCCGTTTTTCCCTTTCTCGGACTTCACAGTGGTTTCACAGTGTCTGTGTGTGATAAATGAAACTGGGACACTTTTTTTCTGGCCGGCTTTCTTATCAGTACAGAGATCAATATGGTACGCTATACAAAATGGTGGCTGGAGACTTGGCGTTTTAGTCTCTCTCTCTCTCTCCGTATTTTTCCCTTTGACCGAGGGGTTGCTACTACAGCTGACTGATGTTTTTATCATTTACTGACCTTACAATGTGCTTTGTTGTACGGCCAGACACAAGTGTCTCTGGATAAGTTTAGCCAAAGGAGCATCGGCCTGTGTTATTCCTGCTTTTCTCTGCCTTGTTTATTTTGCTCTCACTGTGTGTGTGTGTGTGTGTGTGTGTGTGTGTGTGTGTGTACACAAGCTCACTTTGTGCTGCCACTTCCATTGGATATCTGCTGAGATCCCACTGTTGATTTTATATGATGCACATTTTTCATGTTAAACTGCTTGGAATCCCGGGCAAGTAAATCAAGATGATTTTCTAAACGTAGACCTGCTAAACTCGTCGTGCCTTCGAAATCTGTTGCGCACCTGCATTGATTATCTCCACAAAGAGCCTTCTGAAAGGTACTGCAGGTGCAGGTAAGAGGATGGAGAGAATGGTGAGCTGGGATCATTTCAGCAGCTCTTCAGTGGCCTTTTGTAGCACGTATCTCTCAATAGCACATGCCCACACTACATGTTTTTTTCATGTCTATGTGAAGAATCTGTTTGCTCATTCTCCACTAGCGGCAACCCTTAGAAGGTTGTATAACTGAGATGTTAAAAAAGATCCTCGAAGCTTACATCTTGGCTTTTTTCAAGAAAGCCTGTTCAGATGTTTCCCCGAAGCTCCGAGCAAAAATAGCACGCCTCGGGACACGATCCTCCCAGCTTTAGCACATATCACTCCAGTGTGTCATTCTGCTCCAACTGCATGGACCAGTGGAGAGCCTGTGCTATCACCCTGTCGGATCATTGGCAGCATTCAATCCATCAAAATCCGTCCAGTATCTCCATTGAAAATGCTGCAGTCTTGGTAGAGTTTACATATAGATAAGAGATGAGAGTCGTGGAACGATTGCATGGAGGTGTCAAGGGAAACCTGTAGATGAAACCATGTGCACTGCTACTCTGATTAAAATCTGCAGGTTTTTTTTTTTTTTTTGTGGGAAATTTTAGAAATTGATGCTGGTGTACCACTTGGGTACATTTATGAAAATATGTGATGCCATTAAGATTTAGCTTATTACCAGTGAAATAAAATTACCAAATTAGATATTTGTATTAAATGTTATTACGTCATATTGTTAACATCTACATTACATGCATTAATATATTTTTGTATGCAAACATTGTTTATTCCACTGGATAGTTTTTGTCCAAATATCCACCCAGTGCTAAAATGTTATTTTTAATTATTCTTTATCCTTAAGACAATAAAAGGGTTAGAATGGGATTTAAAGGTTTAAAAAAATCTTTTACATTTATTTGTCCTTTTAATGTTTAGTGCTAGTTTGTGTTGCGAGCTCTTGCACACTAAAAGCGCAACGATTTAACAGAGGAAGACGGTCATGCATTTGTATTAAAGCCCAGTTATCGCGACTAGAAAGCCAAAAGCAGAAGTGAATCTGTTCTTTGTTCTAGCTCATGTTTCTTGACTCCAAAATTGGATTTCATGAAGTGGTTTTATGCTGGTTGTTAATTATCTAATAAATAAAGATGATATGAGCTATCTTTCATTAATTTTTAAAGATATAAATAGCAACCAAGGCATGAATTTAATTAGAATTATAATTTTAACAATTCTGCCAATTCACCTCGATGGGGTGACCTCGACTTCTGCCATTCGAACAATTTAACAGAATTTTAACCATATGTTGTTTCTTTTTTTGTTAAAATGTTATGTCTCTCCATTTTTCATTATTTAAGTCTGGATCAACATAATGGCCACCTGGATGGTATATCTCTAGACCCCTGTCTAGATTTAGTAGAGAAGGCACAAACTCAAAAAAAAAGAGGAAATAAAACCACATTTTGTTTTGCAATTGTAATCCAGAATGTTTTCAGTATTACATCCACTATTTAATTTTACAGGTCTATGATTTGTATTTGACACTTTTTGCTGTTTTCTTGGGTCTTTATAAATATATACTGCAACATAATTTTGCAAAAGCAATATTTCCATAAATAGTGCAGCCGTCGCTTTGACCTTACAGCATGTTTCCAGGTGGAGGATGAGCAGATGTTGAAGGTAGCGGCCAGTGTCCCACTGTCACGCAATGAAGCCTTTGGCCACGAAAAGTTGCATATTCTGTTGTGTGATTATAAGCATCTGCAGAATGAATCATGCTGTAAAAACAAGTGTGCAACACACGTTTGCCCAAATAGTGTATAGCTTTACTGTGGATGCATGACAGGAGGACAGATGTGATCTCACACCTTCACCAGAAACCCGGAGTCAGCGGTAGGGCTGCATGATTAATAAGTTCCTTATTTTTGTCTAAAATTAATAAACAACAAAACATAAATACATTGTTTCAAGACAAAAGAGACAAAAATCAACATGTACGTTGTTGTAATGGGCGGAGTCAGAGTGAACGTAGCTGATACACAATGTTTAACTTTCATGGTTTAGGCACTTTGTAGATGGCACTTCAAGAAGTTTCCGTTTTAGACTCTAGAGTTGTGGGTTCAAGGCCCGGTCGGGTATTTCTGTGCAGAGTTTCCATGTTCTCCCCAAGCTTGCGTGTCTTTCAGGCGAATAGGCATAGGAAGTGCGAATGTGTCTGCATGTCTGCAAATGTTTGGCTACTAATTCAAAAGTGCGTTTCCTGCCTCTGGCCCAGAGTTGCTGAGACGGCGCCATCTCCTCGTGGCCCTGAAATGAAATAAGTGGTGGAAAACGGACGGATGGTTTTGCATTTGCATGGTGTTGTTTCCTATTTTGTTTGGATGACTAGCTTGCATGACTTACCTTATACTTACAATACTAAATGTACAATATAGTGTAGTAAAATTTACAACAATTTTTATGTATGTGATTGTACAACAGTAACATCAATTTATAAAGTCAATGATTCATGTCTAGGCAAATATCAGCCTCTCTGTAATGTTATTGCCGAATGTTTTCACAACCAAAGCTAATACAATAAAATTAAATAGGGTAAGTTTTATTTGGATGAATTTGTTATTACAGTTTGTACGTGTAAAAGAGGTGCTTTTATTTTATCAAATGAAAGAAAACCATCAATACTCGCATTTTTACAGTTATCCTAGCCATGTTTAATGAATTATAAAAATTGTACATTGCTGAAAAATGTAATAAATTATGTAAGTGCAAATAAAAGTTAAAAGAAAGATCACTTTAATTAGGATTAACATTTTTGTGACTATGATGTTTCCTGTTATCTCGCCGCAAGTGCTGCCACTTGTGGATAAGCTTTGCATGCAGATACACTCATCCTGTACAGGGATACGCCATTCATCATTCTCCAAGGTGATTTGACTACCCCATTTATGTATTATTTTTCACAAATGAGACCATGAATAATCTTAAGTAGACAAGGCAACATCCCTAATGAGAGTCAGACCCACCTGATTACAAAATGGATTAAATACGGCGGTTTAATCTCACATCATCTTTTAGCCGCATGTTCTCCATCCAAGGTTCCGAAATACCAATTTGCCCTCAAACTATAATTTAATACAACAGCTTGTGTAAAGATTTTACACTTTTCTTCACTGGTGTTTTGTTTTGGCTCGATGACAAATCAGCCCACACAAAGTGAAGTGGATTGCTAAAGAGTCATTACTGTAATGGGATCAATGTCTTAATGCCTTTTTTTGTTGCTGTCTTGAAATGGAGGTGTTTCGAGAAAACAGGATGAGCTCTGGTTGCTGACAAAGTTGTTTTTATGGATCACCTAGCTGTAGTTATGGTCTAATTCAATACGGTCTCCACACGATCGCCATTTCTTGTTCCATTATCTATATTGATGGGTCAAACACTCTCAGATAAATCCGAAAATGAATTGAATAGCAGCTTTTTTCTGCATTTTATCTGCAAAAAATTGTTTTTAACCTCTCTAAGATAAGTTTAAGGCTAGGTATTAAAACTTACAAAATATAGTCTTTAAGTTGTTTTTATTTTTGCAAAGACATAATAAGGTTGTGTGTGTATTTGTGTGTGTGTCTGTGTGTTTGATATATAGACATTTATGTAGAATGTTTCTTACAAGCGCACAAAGTGAAACTTGTTTAACCTTAAAATTCTGTAACCTTCTTAGTTTATTAAAATTATTAGATAGCATGAGAGTTTCTGTTTACATGTCGATGTAATAAAACACATTTTTTTCAGTCAACATTTGTTTCAGCCATGGCGATGATGACTCCCAACACTACATTCCGCTTCCTTCTAGAATACCTTACGCTGGAAAATATAAAAGTGAGCTGCCTTTTTCCATTTTGCATGTAAATGAAGACAAAATATTGGATTTAACTGTACAAAATCAAATGATGCCTAGCAAATCATATCTTTAGGTTTATTTAAGCATATGATACAGTCAGCATTAGAAAGGTCTCACAGTTCACTGACTAATTCACAGTCTGGTTGCATACACAATTTTAAGAGAATAGCATGCGCTGTTTTAGGGTGTTCAGCATTTCATTGCACTGGCTTTCACATATTACTTACTTGACCTCCAGTAGAGCTTTGCTTTGGCAGCACAGAACAGTCCATTAGCTTCTCTCTTACTGATGACTTAAGACCTTGAGGTAGAAGTGGTTCAGTGTTCCATTTACACTCTAAAATCCTTAACGGTCATCATTGCCACAGGCCACTCACATCTCTCGAAGTTCTCGCCACTGTCTGGTAGTTTTAGGATTTGAATACATGGTTTGTAAAAGCTCCGTCAACGCCAATTTCATATGAATGTCACATTGCCTGTTTTTACACAGTCACATTGCGCTTTTAAGGTATAGTGAGTGAGCAGCCGAATATAAACACAGTCTGAGAATGGGTTAATTCATCTTTATAGTCCTAATAACAAGGTAATAAAATAGTTATATGATGAACGGTATTAAAGAAAATTGCGATTAAGACTATATCACTTGTAAAATAAAAAAAAAAAAAGAAAAAGTTAAATGAAACATTTCTTTTAAACTAAGAAGCAGAATAAAGCAGGGCTTTTTTTTTTTAAAGCCCTAATAATAACCTTTAAATAGATTAAAAATATAGAAGGGAATGTGCTTCAATTCTATTACATTATATTTAGTTACAATTATAGAAATACTGCGTCTTTTAAAAAGTTTCTTGCAAAGTGCTATACAATGATTTGTACAATTTTTTCCAAGTGAATATTTACAGTGAACAAGTCAAAATTTTCTTACAGAAGGCTCGGCAAAATGACTAAAGGCTTGTTTTCTGCCACGTGGGATCATGAGAAAGTTTAAACTCTGTTTAGAAGAAACTCATCACCAGTCTGCTTCACACTTTATAGTTAAAAGTCCCGTGGCCCGGCACTGCTGTTACAGCAATGTGATATATCATACACACCTACTTCGTGGTGTTTAAAACAATAGGATTTAAAAAAAAAAAAAAAAACAACAACTCAATAAATAAATGCCTAGTAAGGTTTGGCCGTTGACGTGTAGTGTCTGCGGCACCTCTCTTGGTCAATACGCCGCAGGTCTGCGTGAGTGCCAGGCGACTGAAGGAGAACACTTTAGAGGCTTATTGTATCGATTGAGTTTGCTCAGGCGGGACAGCGAGGTTGAGCGTGATGTGATGAGGCAGCATCTGTTGGGTAAACCTTGTTTTTCACAGCTTGTCACTTAAACCCTTTTCCAAATTTCTGGGTGCTCACCTTCAACCGGAGCCCGGGCCTTTCGGCAATGCAATTCGATTGGCTGCAGCACGTCATTGATTGTGACGGCTCGTGTTGCTAAGGTTAAATGTTACTCGGCTAATAGATGGTGGAAGAGGTTAATTGGGTAGAACTGATATGTCAAGCTGTCTGGGAGCCACGCCGTGCAGGCCGATGAAGACGTCGACTCTGGGATTGTTGTTGTGTGTCTGCGTGATGGGTGTCGGGCAGGGCGCTGACTCGATGTGGGCAGCTTTTCTGGACAGGGTGCAAAGGCTGTGTGAAACGAGGCAGACCGTACCGGAGAGGAAGAGGAGGCTGTGGATCAATCTATGCCGGGCTGCTTTGCTTTCCCACTATGAGCCGCACCTGCTCATGCGAGCGAAGAGAGTCTGCTGGAATCGTGATGCTCATCTTAATGTGCCGCTGGCGGCTGAGCTTCTCAGATCAGAGTGCCATGTGTTTATAGAACATAGAAATAGGAGGAGGGAGTTGGATTGAGGGACCTGCCTGCATCCCTGCCTCTCCATCTTTAGTGCCGTGGGCATCTGCTTGTGTGGGAGCAGCTGACTAAAAGAACGAGGGATGGGCAAAAAAGGCAACGAGAGAAGCAGAGGCTGCGGTTGCGATCGAAGCGAAGAGTCTAAAATACCACACTACTCAAAATATTCACACGTTTTTTGAAATGAAAAGGACAGCCAGGTGGTAATTAATATCTGTACTGTTACTGTACTATTTGTTTTTATATATATTTTGTAACGCTAAATGAACCTCTATAATGAACCTCTATAATGCTATAATGAACCTCTGATGTTTTATTGTAAATTTCAGGTTAGTCTCTTTTTTTTGAGCTGCCTGTCGCTGAGAGTGAAGAAGCGTAATGGACGAAGATGTGTATATAAATGAAAGATCAGTAAAACCTTTAAAAGCTTGTTGTTGAAAAAGTCCAAAAGAAGATTAACTTTAATCTCTATAGCAACAGTAGCTTCACCAATTTTGATCTGACTGAGAAACAATTTTTTTTCATTTAAGTGTGTGTGTGTGTGTGTGTGTGTGTGTGTGTGTGTGTGTGTGTGTGTGTGTGTGTGTGTGTGTAGTGTAGTATTTTATAGGCCGTTTTTACAAAGGTAAAATAAAATGTGCTGCAAAATATTAGCTTTCCAATTATTGGTTGCCAACAACCATAGTTGTTTACATTTTTTTACTTGCATTGAAAAGTATGGCCATATTTTTAGACAACAACATTGATAGATGGAAAGATGGATGGATGGATGGATAGATGGATAACCCTTTAATTATATCATAAAAGAGAAATTTACAATGTCACAGCTTAAAACATTGAACAGTAAAAAAGATTGCACATATTGTTTTTATTCTGAAGTCTTTTGATAAAATGTAACTGAAAGTTTCCCTGGTTAAAATGCCTGGCAGCATACAGAAGAAAAAAAATCATATGTTTGTGGTATTTCAGTCTGTCACTGAAAGAGCTGCTTGAGGACGAGACCGTGCTGTACATGCTGTAACATTGTCTTAAACAATAGTTTCACATTTGAATTTGCAGTGAAACCGCTTAAAGTGTCTTGTCTAGTAGATAACATATTATCAAGATAATATAAAATTGATTTGAAACATTTATCAGACGTCCTGTCAGAATCCAAATGGATTACCACAAAATGGCAAAATCAGTTTATTGTGTTTTGGGGGGTAAATAAAACTGTGCAAATGCTTCACAGATGCCTCCAACATAATACGTTCATGTATTAAATATCGATCTGCCCATCAATCATTGTAACTCATTTTGAGCTACATTTGTACAAACATTTCGAGTTGCAAGTGGCATTTTTATACTGCCAATGCGTTAAATGCACTGTAATCAACCACATATGTAATCATCAGTCAAGATTATTATCTGTCCAATACATTTTTAGCATTTAGATTCTTACAGAGAATAACAGAATAAAGCTCAAAAGATAATTGATGCCTGCAACACAAAGATGTGCATTTGAATCCAATGGAAAGCATGGGGTTGGTTTGGTGTTGTTCTGCTTATTGTATAACGAGAATTGTTGAGGACATTTGTCCATCTCACAACAACGTAGTGACCAGAAACGGATGCTATTAGCAGCTGGTTTTCAACATTTGCAACAAAGTTGTTCAGCTGTCAGCCGTAGTTGGAAATTTGAAATATCATTTAAGGACGAACTCAAATGTCATTTATCAAAGAAGCGGTAATGAACAAATCAAAGCATTCGTGAGCTCTAGGCCACTGTAGTTTGACACGGCACGGCACAATGCAGCAGAAGTAAAGGTAGTTTAAATTCTGCTGGTGTGTTTCTTCCTATTTCTCTGCGAAACAAAGGCAGTGTTTTTGACACCACGAGCTTTAATGTGTAGTGACTTGGGTAAAATAGATTCCACTGCTTTCCAAAAGGAATACTTTATCTTGTCTTCTGGCTCTCAAACATAATAGATTATTTTTTATAAAGACCCATTACCGACAGGTTTTCCTGAAGACGAGCAACGTATATTATATGGTAGAAGAAATTGTATGAAAAATGGCATGGCATTTGAAAAAAAAATAGAAAAAATTATTTTTCAGAATTCAATACTTTAAGAATACAGTATTTGCGTTAATTGGGAAAAATGTAGAAAATAGTAAAACCTTTTCTTAAAATAATATATTTATTCAATAATATCTAATACAGTATATGATACTTTTATTTTTTCTAGTAAATAAGATTTTTTTGATGCTTTGTACCTTGCTTTAAAAGCATTGGGTTAAAATAAACGTAAAACATATGGTACTTTAGTGTGTGTGTGTGTGTGTGTGTGTGTGTGTGTGTGTGTGTGTGTGTGTCTGATTAGTTCGAAACAAACATTGCACCCAGAAGGCAAAAGTTTTTAAGAGTATTGTGGTTCAAATAAAATGTCCGTTGGGGACGCGTGTAGGTAGAGTTCCAAAGCAGCGTAGAATCCTTGGAAGGAAAGTAAACTTTGCCTTTCAGACGTGATGGCGTGTGGATGGAGCTGTCTGGGTGAGTGGAGCCACCATCGTTCTCACAGGAAATCTAGAAGTGCTACAGTGATCCATGAAAGATTTACGAATAAGTCTGAGAGACAACAACAGCTTGTGAACTCAGGGGGGACGTTGAGATCACGTCCCGGGTACTTGTTCCAATTTCGGTGAAAATACTTGTCAAATCTCAGGGAGAGCAGTGCAGAGATGGTTCCTGGTGGTTTAATGTTTGGTCTTTGTGGACTTTATTTTATTTATTTATGATTTCCTAGAAATAAATGTTTTCAATTGTTTGCCAAAGCTGGTACTGAGCTGAAGGTCGGATGGCCGAACGCTGAAAAAAGACAAGTACTGTACTGTATTAACCATAAAACATTACTTGTGTATTAATGTGATACATAAAAAAATGTTTACTGTTTAAATATTTGTAGATACCTTTAGTCAAAATAGAGCACAAAAACATTTAAATCAAACTTTTTGATTTGCGAGCCACATTGGGTTCTAACATTTGACAAAGGGGCCGGATTAAAAATACGCATTTTAGGATATACATACACACATTTTTGTATATCATTTAGTATTTACATTACACAGTGTTTATTTCTATTTAAAAATGCATTAAAAAAAAAGAAAAAACATATAATTCTAAAATGCAAATAAAGTGATTTAGCATTTTAACTGCTTTTTAAAATGTGTTCATAAATAAAGCAATACAAACCTTCATAAATGGAACATTGAAAAAAATATATGATTTTGATTTAATTTTTTACAAGCTCGAGTGGGCGTGGTGAAACAAATAGTATTCGTTCGAGATCACATGGTGTGTTCATGTGGTGTGCAAAAGAGCCGAATCTATGACAAGAGCCGAACTACCCATCACTATAATGAAGACCTTCTGTGCGAAAACACTGCTGCGTGCTGTGACGGACCAAACGGATTGTTCGAATTTGCTGTGATTAGATGAAATTGCATGGTCGCAAATAAATCGCAGGGTTTCGCTGAATTCGCATGAATTGGCGCGATCGCGCAATCGCGAAATCCTGGAGGGACTGAATATGGCCGCGGGCCGTATTCCATTCATTTTATGAACCAAGTCACGGGCCTGTCAAAATTTGATTAAGGGCCGCATTTGGCCCCCGGGCCGGACTTTGGACATGCCTGATTTAAATATT
>SOMO01000039.1:830211-846369 GCA_028128575.1 Paedocypris carbunculus | reverse complement strand
AAAAAAAAAAAAAAAAGATTCTCAGGAACATTCGCAAGAGCTTGACGTTTCATTGGCAGCGACAAACCTAATAAGTGTTCGCCCTCAAACACCATGAAACGCGGTGGATGTACCACGTGGCGTGAAAATTGATTTGAAACATGTAAGAGCAGCGATTGGTTTGAATGGTGGTCAACAACTTCTCAAAGTAAAAACGACGATGAATCGGTAGCATGTTTGCGCAATCCTGCAGATTTGTCTCTATTTCCCCTCATTTTTTTAAGTGCACATGAGCCACACGGGATATGGAGCTCAAGGAAAGACTGAACTGATTGTAGTTTTTATCCGTGAGGAGACACTCGTTTTCTCTCCAGTTCTTTCCAGACGTCCGTAGCTCACAGGTTTAACTGTTGTCCGACTCTGACTCTGCCTCCCGTAACCAGGTGAAGAAAGCGGTGACGGACTTGAGGGCGACTCCTTTACCCTGCTGCTCGGCCAGATCTTTGCTGGACTCCCATTTGTAGAAGGCTTCTTCTTTGATGACGTCCTCATCGTACAAAGTGTCAAAGAACATGCGCAGCAAATCTGGTGGAGACAACAGTTTGTTCACTAATAGGTTTTTATTCTGGCATATAAATAACATTTTGCAAGGAATATTTGCATGGATAAAAACTCACTGGCTGGCTGTTCCATCTGCACCATGAGGGCCTGAAGAGCATAGAGCGCTTGCAGTTCCTTGGGTTCATTAGACAAGAACCTCTGCAGCAGTTTTGCCCTCAGAGTAATTTGCTCCACATCCACTTTGTAGGGGTTCTCACCTAAATGCCAACAATCCACTATTTATTACAATCCACTATATCAAAATATCAATTCATTATTTATTGCCATTTCAGCTTCAGAGGTCATTTCATGGCATAAAAAAAAAAAACAAAGAAAAAAAAACTTGTATTGAAAATATACAATATTGTGCCATGCAAAGATAAGATTAGGTTACATTTTCAAGAAAACATTTATACATAAAAACAAGTTTGTGGAAACAGAGGACCAGAGAAAATGTTTAAATTCACTTACATATAATGGCCGACTGACACACTGATGTCATTAGAGCTCTTACAAACGGATTGGAGCTCATCTGCTGCTCATCTAGGTTGGCCTGGAGCAGGTTAAAATATTATACATTATTATATACACATCTCTGAAGGATTTCAGAACACGAACACTCACCTCTACCCAGTCAAAGATGATCTGGTTGTCAACTTTATCCAGCAGCAATCTGTCTAGCTGTTTACTAAGCTCCTCTGGAGTCAGCTCCTTCTTACTGGGCTTTTCAGACACCTCACCCAGAGTGAACTCCAACTTCTACAAACATCAAAATAACAGTCACAAACACCATCTCCCAATACTGTACACTGACAAGCAAACTACAACTAAGGTGCAGAAAGTAAATGTGGCATTGACTTCAGACCTGCTCAGTCACAAACTTGTTGACATCCTCATCTTCAGGGATGAATTCCTTCCAGCTGAGTCCTGCCTCCAGCCACATTGCTCCAGCTTTCTTTTGACTCTACAGAAGACACACATGTCAAAAAACAAAACCTTTTTGTGCCCGTGTTTACTAGAGTAAGACATACCAAGCCTTTGCACAGAAGGCTAAAAATGTCGACTAACAAGACAGCAGCTTTGCCCATGGACAGAAGAGGTTTGGAAACTTCCCTGTGGACATGCAGAACACGGTCAGGTTGTTCACATGTACATCTATTGATTCGATCGGTGTGTGATTGAGCGTTGGGGGCTTCAGACCTGAACAGACTGCCCATGTCAATGCCACCCTCCTGCAACATGGGTGTGATGATCTCCGCCAAGTAGAGCCATATATGAGGAATGTCAATGGCCATGTCGTCAGCCATCTCCAGGATCTCCATTAGTCTACATTTAGGTAAAAACAAGGATTAAAGAAACAAGACATTAAAATCAAATCGCTAGTTTCAGGCGGTTCTTACAACCCGTCTTCCATAAATATACCTCCCTCAGAACATCTCAGTTCACGAGCAGATTATTTTGTTTAAGATAAGCTCTTGTGATTTGTTCCCGTTCTTCAAAATTAACTGGCTCTTTATTAGTCATTTCTTTAATAAATTCAGACAGTGAAAAAGCAAAAAGGCTATGAAATAAGTCATTCAACTCTCTTGGAAGATGAACCACTAATGTAAATTAACCACCAAGCCTGTGAACTGAAGACTTTACTCTGTCCTAAGATGATGGGATTGAGAAGTCTGTCCCAAACACAGCCCAAATGTGAAGAAAATAACTCATTCCACCTTTGACCTGTAAGAACGCTTCATAGTTATCACTGTGAAAGTGAACTCACCCCTTGTAGTACTGTGCAGGAGGAAGAATTTTAGCGCTAACAAGCTTCTGAAACAGCAGGCCCACGTGCTCTCTAGCGATGGTGCTGCGTTCTAGTGTCGACTCCACACCAGTCCGTACAAATACATAGAGCAACGATGAGCAGTTCAGCTCCTGGACGCACTGCACTGCTTCCTGTGATTAGCAACAAGAAAAGAATATGATAACCAACTAAAAACCAAATGGCAACACAAATCTCATCCAGGGGGGGGCAAACTCACATACCTTTAAGTCATTAATGTGAAGATACTCCTCAATAATGGACTTGGACTTCTTCTCTAGCTCTTCTTCACTCAGGGCTGGCTTGGATGGAGGAGGTGGTGGATGAGCAGGAGCAGACATTGGCTTCACTAAGGATCCAGAAGCAATAAAAGGTGTGAGAATTTTACACGACTGTCACTCAATGCAAATAATTTAAGCTTAATAATTTAATAAGTTCTCACCAATCTCTTTACTTCTGTCGCGATCTCGACTGCCTCTATCACGGTTGTCAGTCATGCTGGACACACGGCGTACGGAATCAGGAGGCCCGCGGTTTTCGCCACCCCTGCGCTCCTCGTTTTCCCGGCTGTAGCTGCGCTTGGTGATGGCGGGACGAGGTCTGTCACTGCCACGATCTCGATCATCCCGTCTGCCATCGAACCGCTCAAAGCGATCTCTGTCGCCTCGGTCCCTGCTGGAGCTATTTCTGCACCGGATAAAGAATAGATTTAATGCCAATCCCTATACAGACCATCAGATGAATAGGCGTACCGTTGAGGCACTTTGCGATCAGATTCATGAGAGGATGCGGAAGATGAGGCTCCAGACTGTTGTAATGCGGAGAAACGGTTGAGCGTGCTGGTAGCAGGCCTTCCTGGATCGGCTTGAGATCAGACAAAAATGTGTTACACGTGCAAAATACATTTTATGAGCGTGCAAAAAAAAAAAAAAAAAAAAAAAAAAACATTAAAAAAAATACAAAAA
The DNA here is from genome assembly GCA_028128575.1 of Paedocypris carbunculus. Taxonomy (NCBI): domain Eukaryota; kingdom Metazoa; phylum Chordata; class Actinopteri; order Cypriniformes; genus Paedocypris; species Paedocypris carbunculus. The sequence continues at coordinate 843,018 of SOMO01000039.1, read as the reverse complement.
CAGTGGGTGATGTCTCACCTTGTTCCCCAGTGGACTTTGCACCCGTGCCTCCACTGCTCCCTTTGCCCCAACTGCCCCACGAGCCCTTTCCACCAGGGGCCAGCAGCTGATTACTGAAATCTCCAGGCTAAAAGCAAGGTAAGGACAAACTCAGTCACATTGTTGGACAGTTAGTGAAGAACAGTGTAGTGGAGTAAAGTGATATAATTCTCACTTTAGTAATTTTACTGAGACGACTCGTGTCTATTGGCCTGTTCTTGGTGGTAATAGGCACTATGTTCCAGCCCTCATCTTGAGTTTGGCTGCCACGGCCGCCGGATGGGTGCGGACCACCTCGGCTTCCTCGACCCTGACTAGAGTCTTTCTTGGATAGCAGCTGCTGTTGAACTTTAATTTGCTCCCTGTGTTCTTCCATCTCGGCATCTTTATGAATCTGATCGATGGTTTTAGGTCCCTGATCTCCTCTCCTGGGCACCCAGGAATTCTGTGAGAGAATCAATCACACTTAGAGCTCTTACTTATTTAGATTTTTGAAATTCCATGTTCCAAACATGAACACTTCAATTCTTTTCAATACACAAAAACAATCACCCGTCTAAGGTCCAAAACGTCTTGAAGCATGAAACGAATTCTTGAAGATGTCTTCCTCTCTTTAATGATCTTTTCCATTTGGTTGAAGTACTGATCCATACGAGGCTGTACAAAAAACACCCAGTTATCAATTTACAAAGAAAAATGACTACAAAAGTTGGTCCATAATATAAATTAGTCAAACCTTGGCCTTCTCAAAATCGAGGTCTTTGCCAATGGTGGACAGCAGGCGGCAGAGGCACTCCAAGCTCTCCTCATCATGGTTTTTCAAGAGCTTGACAATGCAGTCATGCATGATGGGCTCTGTCAGCATTTTCAACTTGAACAGTTCTCCAATAAACTTTATGTTTCCCAGCGACCGTCTGCGCGCCTTGTCCTTGGCTTCCTCCAGCTCATCAACCAGGCGCTGGCGCTCCTCATCCTACAGTAAAAAACAAAAAACCTTAATTCTAGAACCACAATTTTACACAGGTTGTTGCTCCACAAGAACAGTAGTCCTCACCACAGTGGCGGCGTCAAGCTCTTTCTGCTTCTGCTCAAAGATCTCATCATCATCTTTGTCTTTTTCAAACTCTTTCTGACAGCGATTGAGCAACAGCTTACGGAAATTGACAGTGACTCCCGGTTTGTCTGATGTGGGGACTTTGAGCTACAAAAGCAGATCAATCAAGAATTACGGTCACACAATCGAATGAACTCCAATGTCAAAATCAAATAAATGGGCAATGACGGAAGAAATACAGAAACCACATTAAATCATTTCAGTGAAAAGGCAAACACAAGCTACTCACCGTAATAAGGCAGCGGCACATGTTCGCATAAGCTACAGAGAAGTTGGGTTCAGATATGGCCTTCTCGAAGATGAGGTCAATGACGCCCTTGAGCCTCTCTTCTGTGTCTATGGTGAGCTCAGTCACCTGCTTCATCAGTTGCTGGAACATCTGGGGTGTGAGCTTGTTGAGGATGCTGCGAACCCGACGGAACAGCTCCTGCGTTTTGGCCACCTCTGTGTCATCTTCCTCTTCTTCGGCTGCGCGTACCTTGCCTTGTTTTTTGACCGAAGGCGTCCAAGCGTTCTCGGACTGGTTCAGCTCCACGTTGTCTTTGAGAGAGATGCTGGTGATGATCTTGGGGTTCCGACTGACTTTCTCATTGCCTCGGCCTGGCTGAGGACGACGGGCAGACTGCGAGGGGAGCAACTTTTAAAAATAGTTCAATTCTTATCACATAGTTAACAAAATAGACTTTGGAGTTGTGTGGCTAAAAACGACAACTTACAGGCCCTCGTCCTCCTCCAGACGACGGTCTTCCCAAATTAGCATAAGATGGTGTGAAGTCTGGCCCGCAGTTCATCAGACTCCTGGGATCCAGTGGTCTCAAAGGGGTTTTGTTTGCCTGTTAGGAGCAAGAGTCATTTGAAGCAAGACTGTGAAGGTTAAAGGTTACTGGAAAAGGTTAAAAGTTCACCTTGTCCAACACCACCTCAGTGATGTGAGGTAAACCCTCTGGCTTGTTCATGCTCGCACTAATGAACTGAAAGCCAAGAAGGAACTCTCGGTCATATCGTTTCTTCTCCTCTGGGTTTATAGGCTTCCATTGTTCTGTGAGTGAGAAAAATAAAAACTAAATGAGCAGACCATTTGGCAATGAAAAACGAAAAGAACATTTTAAGTTAAAAGAAGCCTTCCTGAAACAAGGCGACCAAGTCCACATTTATGAATCACATTTATGGAATAGTGATTGAATATGAATATATTCAGGTTCTCACTGAATATGAGACCAGAGCTTTTGCTAATGGTCCAGGATCAGTCGCAAACATGTTAAGCAAGCTAGAGCAGAGGTCTGTCTTGTGGAAAACTAATTTATACATAAAATGTAGGCAGCAGGTTCTGTTTTTTTGGAAGCCAGCTAAATTTTTCAAATTCAATTTATAAATTCTATTTATACTTGTGAGACAAGTCACAGACGTGAAGTTTAACACCAGCTTGTTTATGTGAGTGATTTTGCCATTCAATTCTAATCAACAACAATCTCAGTGGCAATTTAAAAAAAAAAAAGAAATCTAAAGAATCTTTGCGTTTCATAACCTTTTAACGGCTTACCTTCTTTATACTGATACTTGGCTTCTGCAGGTTTGATTGCCTCTGGCTCAATATTCTCAGCATCAAGCTTGTCTTCCTTTTCCTCCCAAGTTTCCTCAGACTCTTCAGGTGAATGGACAGGGGCAGGAGGTGGCGCAGGCTCTTTCTGAACAACCTCTGGCTCAGGAGAAGGCTTCACCTCTTCTAGCTATAGGATGAACATACAGCATGTTTAAAAATAAACCAATGACTGCCATAAACCAAAGATGATGTACAGACCTCTTTAAAGGCATCTAACACATCTCCAACATCTTTTTTGTTTAGATCCTTCATCTTCTTCCTCTTCTTTGGCACGGTTGTCACTGAAGCTAATGTGAGCAAAAAAAAAAATAAAAAAACAAGGTTAGATTTCATTTGCGCAATCCATTACTACCAAGGCTGCAAAAATTATTCGTATTCTCAAAGATTGGACGCCCACAATTATAATTTAAAAAAAAAAAAATCTAAATGACCAAACAGCAAACATGGATTGAATACACTGCTAGAATCAACGGACTAATAGCAAATGTCAAGTGAAAATCAAGTGTCATGAATGTCTATTGTGCTCAGTAAGTACAGTGAAATAATTTTCTTCCAAAACTCTAACTTAAAGCATTTTTTTAAAACGTTGAGAGATTATAGCCTCCTCATTGCCAATTTTTTAATCACTTAATACTGCATGGCAGAAACAGATGATAAACCAATCGTGCTGCCCACCTTGCATAGCTGAATCCTCAACAGGGCAGACAGTGGCAGAGCTCGACGTCTCCTCTGCCTTGGGCTTGCTCTCATTCACAGATTCCTTCACACCCACATTACTACTCTGTGACACCTGAGAAACTTCTTGCTCTGGACCTGGGTTAGTGGCACTGTCAGGAGCCACTTCAGGAGTGTTGGGGTTATCTTGAGGCAAACCATTAAGCAAAGGCTGTTCCTGTGAATCAATGGCAGCAGCTACTTTTGGTGTTGCCATGGCTACAGGAGCAGAATGCTTGTAGTCGTCTTGACTGCCATTTGACACAGCCGGAAGAGAAGCTTCCACAACTGGGCAGGCCTCAGACTCTTTCTCCTCAATGACTAAAGACTCTTCCTCATTCATGACATCAGGAGTCTGCTCAAAGGCAGGAAGGGCATCAGTGTCGTCTTTTTGAGCAGGGATGTCTGGGAGCACTGGAGCATCGACACTGTCACTAATCGGAGGCTCTGAAGGTGGAGGACTGCTCATGGGAGACGGTGTGAGTGCTGGAGTAACAGAACAGTCTTCAGCTACATCTGAGGAAAGAGCCTCAGAGACAGACTTAGAGTTAAACTCTGAAGCTTCAGGTGATTTTGCTCGAGGAGGAGTGGAAACGGCTAGGGGAGGGGCCATGGGCTTCACTTGATCATCTAGACAAAAATATAGAAGGTTAAAAAGGAATTCAAAAATGTGTCCTAAAAAATATAAATGACAATCAAATTTAAACAAAAGCATGAATCCAAACCACATGCACATAGTATGTATATGCACATAACTCTAAAATAAATGTTTACTTATGACTGCCAAGACATTACTACCAAATTTCTAATTATCATGTTTTGTAGCAGGTCAAAGAGTTCAATCAAATATGGACTTGACTAAAATGGTCAATTTTGGAACATCCTTGTTCGACACCATGCAGTTGTTATCCATTTTGGTTAGCAGGACTTACCGGTACTGATCACTGAAGCAGCAGGCACTATCATTTCCCCATTGGTCTGTACCGGGCCACCGGCATCTGGACCCACACTCTGAAAAACAACAAGCGAGTCAAGACACTCACGCTTCCGCACCACATTTCACCGTTTCCAAACTGCCACACACCTGAGGCGGAGTGGGTGTAGAGGTTGTTCTTCCACCAGACATGATTTCTTCTGTTATGTCACGTCCTCCCTGTGTTGGGTCACGTATTCTAATCTGTGAGAGAGGAAAAAAAANTGTGTTCGTGACGTCACGCGCTGAACCGCTCCGAGAGGGTTTGAAAGAGTTAAACGAGGCAAAAGAGTCGAATCTATGAAAAGAGCCGAACTTCCCGTCACTATAATGAAGAGCTTCTGTGCGAAACACTGCTGTGTGCTGTGACGGACCAAACGGATTGGCCGAATTCGCGGTAAATTCGCGGTAAATTCGCGGTAAATTCGCGGTGATTGGATGAAATTGCGAGGCCGCGACAAAATCGCGGGGATTCGCTGAATTCGCGTGAATTGGTGAATTCGCGCGATCGCGAAATCCTGGAGGGACTGACTAGTTGGTCTGATTAAGAGAGGATATTTTTTTTGTCATCAAATGCACTGGTAAACAATTGCACAAATTGTAAATGTGATGGACTAAAACATACTGGGCCTTTTAACTTGTAGTTTCTATGTGCAATATTCATCCCTTGTGTATAAATCTTTATAGTAAAATCATACGCCACACCTCTCCCCACCCAACAAACTCCTGAAAACAGCACACTGGTTCTCATAATTCAGATCTACACTTCCAAAAACAAGTCGATAAATCATTGACAAGCATTTCTGGGATTCCAATACCCAGAAAGTTTGCAGTTGTCAATACGCTCAAGTGGGACACAAGTCAACGGATTAGGCAAGCATTTGCAAAGGTTGCATGCTTCCTGCAGAGCTGAAACAAGCAGCCAGGCTCAGACACGGACAAGAAGGGAAAGACAAATAGCCATGTGCTTCGCACTCACCAGGATAGCGCTGGGAGGTGAGAGGAGCTCCGTGCAGCGAGAGACGTCCGTTCTCTCTGGCCACAACTCTCCCCCCCCCCCCCCCCCTCTCCCGCCCTGCCAGAGAAGGATCTGAGCTCAGCCAAAGGAGGAGCAGACAGAGGAAAGAGGTAAAAGAGCCAAAAGCAAGACACAAGAGAGAAAATACTCGTAAGAGGAAACAAGCAGCAGATACGAAAAGCTGAAAGCTAAAAAAGCCAGTTAGTGAGCCAGAAAGCGCAGAGGGTTAAACTGGCGGCTGTTTGAGGCAACTGGACAAGATCTATAATATTCTCCAACTTTGTGCCATCAGAGAAACTTCACAGACACCAGTTTTTGAAAATCAAGTGTTTGTAACAGTACCATATAACAAAGACACTTATTGATGCATTACAAATATGTTAGAATCATATTCAGTAATCTAATCGTATTAGACCAATTTCATTATAACATTGTTGTACATGGATATATTATATTCTAGATTCCCACTTTACAATGGATCGAACTTTGTGGTTTCACAGAAGATAATTTCCATTTCACAGTTGATCTAAGACTTCCATTCTACAAACAGTGCAAGGCTCCATCACTGCGAGTTTGCCTTCTCACGATGACACAGTAGATTCATTTATGGCCTAAACAATTAGAAGACCATTTGTCATTGAATCCCAGTAATGTACCAACACCGTCCAAGTTTGAGTGTATGAACAACAAAAAAAAAAAAAAAAAAAAAAAAAAAAAAAGAAAAAACCCTGAGGATACCATGTGAAATATTAAATGTTTCAGCACACAAAAATGTGAAATTGGCTTGACAATAAAGGGATACTTAACAGCGTTAAGGGTTAAAACAGCGAGAGGAGGTTTTTTTTTTTTTTAAATCATGGTTCAGTGTGAGAAAAAAAAATTCAAAAGGCAAGGGAGGCCCAGAGCAGAGCCTCTTACCATATGTACCGTATTCAGCTGGACTGCTTCCGGTGTAGAAGCCTGCTGTCCCGCTGGACACAGAGTACTGCTGAGCCGGTGGCATGTACGGGGCACGATACTGGAACAGAAAAGATTGTGTTTTAAAACAATGTGATCATGACAAGCAGCCGATGAGAGCAAATGTCTTGCTTACCTGTCCGTGAAGGAAATAGGTATGGCCCTGAGTGTTGGGAAATTGCAACTGCTGCTGGGGAATCATCATCACCTGTGAGGTAGGTTGGTAGACATGAGTAGGCGCAACAGAGCGTGGGGTGTTGCTGGGTGGGACCCTCGGAGGATTGCCTTGCATGGTGGGCCGGTTGTAATAGGGCTATTTAAAAGACAGAAGGGAAGCAAAAAAAGTGAGTCAACTTTACACTACTCGTATTTGTTAGCCAAGTAAACGGACCTACACATTTGAAGAACTAAAAAAAAAAAAAAACATTTTCTATTAGTGGCCTGACTCTTATAGACACTCGTCTCATATAAACGTTTGCATGGAAACGACGATTGAACACGTTGCGAGCAATTAATGGCCGGTCAGCAAAAGATGTGGATCCTGGGCGCAAACCGATGACTGACACGGAGAAAACGACGGTAGAAAAAGAAACCTTCTTAGCTCTTGTAACAGCCAAAACAGTGCATGCGCGTGTGTGTGTGAGTGCGTGCAGGGGTGACGTGTGTAGCTTTAACAGACTGCGTTGCAGGCCGAGTGAAAGAGCGCTTTGCAGTCTCTCCCTTTCTAGCATGTTAGTTTCAAGACAGGACATTACAAAACCATCTAGTCTAAAAATATTAGCTGTTGATGAGGAGAGGAAAGGACAAGAGAGGCTGCCAGTTACCTGCAATGACCTGAATCCACCCTTCAGCCAAACAAAACAGCAGAAGACACAGAGTGAGAAGGCATACGGGGAATAAATCATAAGCAGCAAGAAAACAGGTTAAGCATCAGCAGCCAAAGCTAGCAGCATCACATGCAAACAAGAGAAGCAACTGAAGAAATGAAGAAAGTGTTGAGAGGGAAACGGATCTCAAAAACTAATAAACACAGGCCAATGCTTGACAGGTTGGGAATCTGAATATGGTTTTGGACAAACACGTTCCAATGAACAAATCAAATTAACTTTATGATCATGGGCAGTTCAAAGCAGCAAACCTAAACTTGAGATGCAACCTTAGTTGTCAGAACAGCGTAAAATACTGTGATGATTTGATTCGATAAATTTGATTATTTAGCCCTATACAGTTCCATTCAAAAGAATTAGTATTACTGTGAATGTTCGCATTTAAGTGTGGTGGGATATACATTGCAAACGCGTTTCAACCAATGCGATTCCCAAACCTTCTGACACTACGTGGAAGTAACTGGGGCATCTAAAAAAAAACTATTTGAGAAGACTTTCCAGGTTTTAGTTCTAGAAATACAAGACTTCCTCCAATGGATGAAGATTAGCAGTACCTGTTGGTGTAAAGCACGAGGCCCTGGCACAAACTGGGAGGAAGTAAAAATGTCAAAGTTTAGATGCACAGAGAGACTCGGCCATGCATGCAGTTTCAGTCAAACACAAGCGAGGGATTAGAGAAAGCAAGCTCAGCGATAAAACAACGGGCTAACAGCAATGGAGAGCTCCATGTGGTGAGGCAAGCAGGGTTGGAAGAGATCTACCTGTCTGGGTTGCTGTGCTGTGTTCATTTGTGGAGACGGACTGGGAAAGACCACCGAGGAAGGCTGACTTGGGGGATAAGCAGCCTTTGAAAGAAAAGGGAAAAAAAAAAAAAATGAATTATGCAGACGCCATGGACACACATCCATGTTGGACTGGGCTAACCTGTGTCAGTCCCGGTGATTGTGCAGGATGGGGTACGGCAGGGGGTCCTGTCATAGGCTGAGGTGGTTTATTCATTTCCTGTGGTTCTGCATGAGGGGTCCTCACACTTGCTTGCCAAACTGCCAAGTAAGCAAAAAAAGAACAGCATATGAAGCCAACATGAGGCTTACTAAACAGTAAACACAGGAATAAAGTCTAAAATTCAAGGCTCCCCAAATAACAACAACACGATCGTCACATGATGCAAAAAGCAAGTGTGAGAAAACTGCTTGTGAATGAAGTGCAAAAAAGGCAAAAATCATATTTTTTCAATGCTGTGCCGTAAAATTGATTTATCAACGAACTTTATTATATTTACCGTATTTTCTGGACTATAAGCCGCACCTGTATATAAGCCGCATCTGCTCTATTTTCGAAAAAAAAAATAAAAAAAAACAAACAAGCCGCACCCACTCGGAAAAAAAGTTCCCTTTCCAGTTGTTCACTTGACACTACTGGGGACAACATTACCTGACAGGGAACAAGGGTTTCAGTCGAAACCTGGAGAGTTTTGCAAGCCACAGATATGTTTTTGGGTTAGATTTTTTTTCTTTATTACAAATGTTCGCAGATTCACAGCTTCTCGGATTGTTTTAATTAGGTATGCATGATAAATTATAACCGCGAGGTCTGCTGATGTCGCGCGTATCCCGCACTTCTCGCGTGCATCATGCATCTTTAGTACACGTAACTAAATAGATCCTTTCGTAACCTGTATTTAAACACCAGCAACTTTGCTGATTAAAACATAAAAATTATATCCGCTTAGAGCGGCCCTAGTGGTGGAAAAAAAATCTGCAGAATAGCCGCACGGTTCAAAACATATGAAAAAAGTAGCGGTAGGTATGTTTAGTTATAATTTAGGTTTAACTCGATTTATAGCTTAGTGTGTATTTCTCTTTTGTTAAGTTAACACAAGTGATTTTTACCTCAATAAATGGGTCTGATGCTTTAAAATGGAGCACAGAGCTTTAAAATACACTGAACATTTTTGGACTTACCTCTAATCTAGTCTTCAGTAAATGAATGATTTCAACAAATGAAGGTCTCCGTGTAGTGTGGTCCAATATGTCTGGAGAGAGAACAGAATTGTATCATAATTGTAGTAGTCTTATTTTTTAACTGCTTATTTCAGCAATTAATGGCAAACTCTCACTGTTTTCACCACTTGATGTACACGCAAATGACCAAGTAGTTGACAAACAGACAAGTCTGTGATGACTATACAGAACACAATCAATGTGCACATTTTAGCGCTTATATCAGAAAACATTTACAAAATGAATACAAAACAATTTACAAAAGTGCTTGTCTGAAAAAGAAATGGATTGCGAACACAATAGTTAAATGTTTTAGTGTTGAAGAGGGAAAAAAAAAAAAAAACAAACAAACAAACTGTTCAGTGAAAGGGTCTGCACATGTCAATTCAGATAAGAGTGCACCACACCCTCAGGAAGTCAAACAGCCAGTCCGACTGAGCTTCCCAAACCATCTCTCAGCTGAGAGAAAAGGGGAAGCCAGGAGGAGAGCAGCTGGAGAGCTCATACCAGGGGTTTCTAGATGTAGAGCTTAATTCTGGAATAACCAAGAGGGTGTGTGTCTGCCCTCTGTGACCCTAGCACAAAAGAAAAGCGCTCACCATGCAGCTCTGGCTTTCTGATCCCAGCAGATGGCAAGTAATAAACAGCCCCAGAGCCTCTAAAACACCACCTGACTTACAGGACAGGAACCACGATGCTGGAAAGCACGTGGGGAATGTAGACGCTAGAGAGGAAACGTGAGAACATCGGAGAGACACTGGCTCAAATTGCCTTCAAGAATTTCGAGATCTTGTTCTTAATGAGATCGCACTCAAAAACAAAAGGAAGAGGGTTTGAAATGATGAAGACACAGGTGAAACCAGAACTGAATGGCCTGAATCTCCAAATGAATGAACCATACAGGATGTTAATGACCAGTGGGGGAGGGGAGGGCACGCGCTTGTTCAATATAGCCCACAGCCCGGCCAGCCGTGACACACAGATGAAGAGTTGGTGGATTGGGGCGGGGGGAGGGAGGGAACACCCGGAGTTACGATCAATGTATTTGGGCACAAAAATGCAAAAACAAATGTGTCACTCACATAAAACGTTGATCTTGAAACTGACACAAACAACAAAACATGACTAGATCTTGACTGATTCATGACACACTAGAAAAATGCACAAAATCTATTTACCGATTACTGATGTAGATCTGTTATGAATTTTAGAATAACAGCGTCAAAAGTTACAAGTGTAGTACTGTAAACGATAAGAAGCCTCCTAAATTTACAACTGCATTCGATTTTGTGGTTGAAATCCATAGACTCGGGTCCACAAAGTGACACTGCATTCTCCTTCCCAGCAATCGAACCCCTGGCATTTGGTGTTGCGAACAGTGGCCCTACAGAAACCTGTGTGACTATGGTCTTTGTGAGGCAGCAGCACATTTGAATAAAGAAAGTAAAGCTTTGTGTGAAGCAACACACGTTCCTGGTTTTTATCAAACACTCAGTTCGGCCCTGAGAAGTTCGCCGCGGCGTGTCGAGTCGACATGCATTAACCATCTCAACATCCTGGTTAAGTTCTGGTAATCTCTACTGGAACCAGTGCAGGAGCTCAAGCAAGTTTATCTCGAGAAGGGATCACGCAGCAGAACCCCAGAAGTGACATTTAATTCATTTCGGAGTTCCGCATGTCTCTCTCCTCGACAGTGAGAGTCGCCCGAAGACGTGTCACACCGCAGCCATGATGCTCCGCCGGCTAACCGCGCTAGCCTCCATATGGCACCGACATGTTCACATCCATGTCGACGCCAACACTCCGACTAACACGAAGCAAGCGCGTTCACTTCGAATCTCACTCCGTGTGTTCGATCCACAAACTCGAAAGCGAATTGGACACGCACGCGCTTTACCGCCGACACTCCCGAGATTGGATGTGAAGCGTCCATTCCATCGCATTAGCTTATTAGCAACCGCACCAACCCGGCGACAGTTAACCATCAGCGACTAACTCGGGACAGTTAAGTGCGCGTTATTTCGCACAAACAAGAGTCGCGATAGCGTACAAATTCCCCGCGCGAGAACGTTTGATGGCGCTCACGTGCGACACAAACTTGCGGTAACGGCCGCGTGCTGACATTCCTCCTGTCAGCGGAGACGATTCTCCGCGTTTAAAACAACGCAAGATACGTCGTGTTACACCAAAGAGACGCCGAACAAACTACNCAGTTAAGTGCGCGTTATTTCGCACAAACAAGAGTCGCGATAGCGTACAAATTCCCCGCGCGAGAACGTTTGATGGCGCTCACGTGCGACACAAACTTGCGGTAACGGCCGCGTGCTGACATTCCTCCTGTCAGCGGAGACGATTCTCCGCGTTTAAAACAACGCAAGATACGTCGTGTTACTCCAAAGAGACGCCGAACAAACTACCCGACAGATTCATTTTAATGCCAGTTTTAGCCAATTGTCAATTACGGTAAACTAAAGTCGGAAATTGTTCAGGACACCGGCTACAAACTGGTTCTTTACCGAACATAAATAAACTTAGGAGCATTTGTGAAAACGAACCTTTTGTTTTGACGTTAGCACGTGATTAAAGAGCAATACGCGACTTTAACCGGCTCGTGGAAACCATCGTAGGCCCACTCGCACCCCACCGATTATCGGTTTAAACGCGGCTAATAGCGTTAGCATGAGCCACGGGATTTACTCACCGGCACCGCAGACAAACAGGAGAACTTGAGGGCGAGACTTCTTCAACACGCTTTTCGTCGCTTAAAAGTTCGGTTCGGTTCTTCTTCCGCACCGGCACCGGTCGTCTTGATGTCCGCGAGGAGTATTTGGGCTAAACGCGTGAGAGGTTTTGGTTCGCGGCTGACACTTAAGGTTTAAATCCCATGTAGCGTGCAAAGGCAAGAAAAGTGACAGTATGGGGGGAAAAACAATAAATACGGGTATCGGATGATACTACTGACAAAGTCGATGCCCCCAGAACAAGCCTCTCGACTGGAGGTCCATTATTAAGGCGCGGATGGTGACGGATTGCCGGTCAGTTGATCACGCTTCTCCTAATAAACGCGATTAGAGCAGAGCCATGGTGCCTCAGCGCTTCTCCCCTTGAGCCCGCATAACCGGACGGAGTGCTCGGCGAAGCGCGTGGCTACTTCCGGGTTATTCAGCGCGAGCGCTGCGGGGTCATCCGCCAAGGGTAGAAATAGCTACTAGAATAAAAGTCCTTCCTGTTCTACTGCGGATTTAGGTTAGGGTTAACAGGGCGAATAATTCCAATGTTTAAATACGTGCGTAGTTTGACACTTTATATCAAAATATAGTCGATTGTTTGAATTAAGACATCTCAAATAATATGGTTTACAAAACTCACCACCAGGTGGGATGACTGCTAAATACAATCAGTAATTGATGGACGGGTCCTTGTAGAGGCATATACGTATTATGCTGTGTGTGTGCATAAATACTGTGTGTGTGTGTGTGTGTGTGTGTGTGTGTGTGTGTGT
>SOMO01000039.1:805058-815625 GCA_028128575.1 Paedocypris carbunculus | reverse complement strand
TAGTCAGACGCAGCGAGAGAAGTGCTGCATTATCATTGGTGAATTTCTTCACATGTCCCGCCTCTTATTGCAACGCGCACGCGCACAAGCAACGCATCTTTCGCCTTAACAAAAAGTAGCGAGAGTGAAACGAAACATGGCTTGTGCTTCTGCCCAATAAGATAGAAACTATCAACCGACAAACATTCCACAACTCAATGCACGAAACCACACACTACCGAGCACAGTGACGGCGATTAAAACGGCACAACACGGAGAAAACGCTCCATAGACTTTTACTTGGATGGGAGTTGAAAGAAGCTTCACACAAACCAGATAATTGATCGCGTATCTGCCTACAGAAACCGCCATGTTGTGCATTGTGGATCACGACACAAATACACAGTTGATGAAGTTGTTCAACACATTCTTACTGGGAGAAATCACTCCGAAACTCAACCTGTGGCGTTAAAACACAGCTGCGTTAAAACTGTCCTAATATTAACATGCAACATTTCGAATTAACGTGTATTGGATTCCAATGGGTTTCAAATTTAGCGATGAGCTATGATAACTAACGTTGCCATCACAGGTCTAAAGTTAAGCGCGAAAGAGTTTTACATATTTGTCTGTATTATTATGCTTCACCAGTCAGTATACGGTTTCTACATATTCTTTAGTTTATTAACCCATTTTAAAGCAGGTGGTCATAGCAGTTAGCCTAAGCTCTTTTTCGTTTGTCTCTACCTTTGCGTGACAGAGGGGGCAGTAATGATAATGCTTCTAGATGATTTCTAAAGCCTCTAATTTTATTCAAGCAAATGACAAGCGCAGAATTTTTTACGAAAGCAAAATGTCAATATTTACCAGTTATGGCAGTGAACTGTTGTATTAACCCATTAACCCCCGGGGCTGATGCGTCTCCGAGAGTCGCCATCTTGCCGCCACTGACAACAACACGACAGCACGCATGCGCTTTGCCGACCAATAGAAACTATTGCTCCATCTTGCCTCTGTAACGTCACATCGATGGATTTATGGGTAATGTATTTAGTTACCAAGCGATAGAATTGCTTTGTTAGAAGAAATTACTTTATTTGTCGATCTGATCAGTCGATCTGAAAGATCTTTTGTAAAATTTTGTTTACATTGAAAATAAAGCCTTCAGTAGAAATGTGTAGAATCTGGAATACAAACTCACAAAAACACGATGAACACTCGAAAATACAAATTTTTCAAATTCTGTTTATTATTCATAGCATATTCACTTTTAAAACAGTCAACCAAACAAAGTGAAAATCCAGGCAATTTAAAGCAAATCCTATGCTATTTTTCTTCAACCCTTTTAAAGGAACTGGGGTTCTTGTTATAATTTACCAACGGTAATCTCTCTCGACATCTTTTCTTAACAAACACACAGCAGTGAAAACAAGTGAGGAGAAAACGTCCTCCAGGTATTAAAACTAGGTTACAATAGTGAGATGAAGTGGGAAAAAAAGCTAAATACTGATCATCTGATATCATTGTGTTGAACAATCTGGTTTTGTCTACAACGCCATCAAATAACTAATTAGGGTCTCAGTATGATTAAAAAAAAACAACAAACAGGATGCCACATTAAACAAAACAAACATATTAATCAAAGCAGATATGTGTGAAACAAAACTGATATGCCAGATCAATCACAACAAACTTCTAGCAAAAGAAAGCTTTCCCTCATCGGATGAAATCCCTCATAGTACCTGAATAAAAAGTGACATTTACAGCCCCGGAAAGTGAATAAAAGGTCATGCTAGAAGCAAATTATACAGGAAAATATACAATATCATATCGATTACCCACATTTATAAATAATAATGGAAGTAGAAACTACAATCTAATTTCTCAGTGAGTGATATATATCTCCAAGGCATAGGTGCCACATCTCATTGACCGGCACCAAATTTGAAAATAAATAATAAGCATTCACTCAATAGCATAAACCAGGGCATAGATATAGTCTTTCTGAGCATGTGTAAAATGTGTCTGGAATGACAGATAAACATGAGATAAAGAAAATGAAAACATGAAAGGTGATGAAGAGGGTCAAGTGAAGGAAGAATAGTTTGTTTATTATGCACAGGGGATGGTTGCATGAGCGAGTGAGGAAGAAGAAGTGGATAGTCAGAAACGGATGAAGGTGGCGTCGATCTGCCTGACGGTGGGAAGCGCCAACATGATCTTGCGTCTGTACTGAGGGTCTTTCTGCAGGGGGTTTCTCTCCAGGTAGACTGTCTCTAGACCTTTGGCATTCTTCAGCTCATCCAAGTCTGCCCAGTTATCAATCTGGTTGTCGTTCATCTGTATAACAACGACAAACAGGTAAATCTGTGGCGCGTTGAACTAACGTTAACATAGCATTAATGTTGGTTGAATTTCGTGGTTTTAGTTTTTGGGGATTTTCAGTTGCTTTCACCTACAACAACTCGAGTAAAACCTGTTGTAGTTTTACTAGTACAAGAACATGTATTACAAATACCATCTTAAATTACTTAAAAGTAAAAAGCTTTAGCATTAGATGAGGCACATTTCTCTTGGTAAAACTCAAAGTAATTCTTCACCCACAGTCGCCACAGCTACTGTGCCATTTCTGGTTCATTTTCCAGTGAGATGTTTGCCAGCTTCTTTTCATTCATTCTGGATTGGCTTGACAACCGCATTGGCCAATATTTAAATTATTTTGCCAGACCAATGGCCAAAGACAGGTCACATTAAACAATCAATATCTATTATAGCCATTGTTCAGCTTTAAGAAACTTCCTTTACATCCAATAAAGCTTTTGCAATGGTTTGTAATGGTGCACGGCTGAGNAAAAAAGAACAGTTTAGTCGGAGGTTGTTCATTAGCAATATTTATTTTTTGCACTGTTCCACAACTTAGTAAATCATTCAATAAAGTAAATCATAAGATCAGATGACAGAAATTATTAGAGAACAGAAAAAAGAACTTCAGAGGGACTGAAGAAATGACTACAGTCATTCTGAACAACCCTAGACAGTATCTTGAAGCATTCAAAGTGTTTCATAAACTCTTTACTTGGAGTCCGCTATTAATATCTGACAAGTCCACTATTAATATCTGACAAGAAGATAACCCAATGCTAAAAATATCCAAATTGAAGACGTTTGTTAGAGCATTTTAAAAGGTCTTACATTGTTCTCCAGACCTTCCATGACTTCAATGCCGTTGTGACTCAAGTAAATCTCTCGCAGGTTCACAAGATTCTGCAGTCCCTCCAATTTTGTGATTCGGTTACTCTGCAAGACAAAAACCAACGCTGACCCTAGAGTAAACGCAAGAAATTCTGCTTCTTAACACACTCACCTGAATGCTCAGAACTGTCAGACTGTGCAATCCATCCAGGTTTTGCAGCTGAGTGATTTTATTAGTGCCGAGGAACAAGCTTTCCAACGAACTGAGAGAATCTAGATTCTCAATAACCTATAAGAAGCGACAGCAAGAACGATCATTTAGGAATATGTGATGGAGAGAATATGCAGTATGGTTTGGAGGCCTCACCCTGATGCGGTTGGAGCCCAGCTCCAGCATCTCGAGGCTTGTCAGGTGATCGAGGTTGGCAATGCTTGAAATCTTATTGTGTAGAAGGAAGAGTTTCTTGAGTTTTGTGAGACACTCGATGCCCTCGATCTTCCTCAGCAAGTTGAAAGACACATCTAACTGGCTGCAATCAGATATTAGTAACTTTTTAAAAATACAGTAAAAAAAAATGTGAAAGCCAAATAGGTTCCACTTACTCAAGTTCAGTTAGCGCCTGTAGATTCTCTAGTTTGCGGATCTGGTTGTCATAAAAGTCAAGTTCCTTCAGTGAGACGAGGCTGTCCATGTTTTCAATACGCTTGATGAGGTTTTGTCTGAGAGAAATTGTCTGGTCGCAAGAACAAAAATACAAATGCAGCGTTATAATTCCTTCCTATAATAAAAAAGTTACAAGAGAATTCCATGAAACAGAAAGACAAACCTTTGCCTTCTGAAGAACTTCCAGACCTTCAATTTTCCCAATCCGACAATGGACCAGATCCACGTCCTAGACAAATGAATAAGACATAGTAAGACACATTAGGAACATCCCTGCTGAATGGTCAAGCTAGATCTTCAGTCACCTCTTCTTCTGGATCTAAAGTTATGGTGTCCATGTCAACTGGTGACTCCTCTGGCACTGAAATAGACAGTAGATTTATGATATAACACCAGTTCTAGTAGTAAAATGTTCATAAAGCCATGGCGGTCTCACCAGTGGAAGGGGCATCAACCTCTCCATTGAGACTCTTCCTCTTAGTCTCATCATCACCAGATTCCTCAGACTCTCCTTTCCTGTCCACTGTAAAACATAAATTGATGTTAATCATGGTTAACAGTTTAATCCTTAAAGAATGCAGTAATGTAAACAGGTACATGCATTTGTCAGTAGAATGCGTAATGAAACACTGTTACAATTAACAAGCTGTTACTGTACAGAAGCCGTTAATAAAATTCAGAAAACCTAGTTAATCCTTTATTTCATCCCATATGTTTTGATCGCGGCAAATTTGGGTGAAGTTACAGAGATTATAAAAACAACAACATCTAATGATGACTCCGACTCGCCCCGTCCAGCATCCAGATTAAGAGCCCGTCAACTCTGACTGTCGTTCTGTCATCTCTGACTTTCTAGCATCAGCTGCGGCTCCTATTCTTCTTCCATCCCGACAGGTGAAAGAGACGTTGACAAGTAACGAGTGTCGACGAACTACACTGGCTAATCGGCAGCGTGATTTGGCATCAACGCCCTGCGCATTACTATACACACGAGCCCATTACAGATGTGCGAACGAGTGGAATTAATGACATAAAACAACACTGTTCAGAAACGAACCAGGCTTTTAGCGACACACTACAAGAAAATGCTGCGTCAACAATTAAATACGAGATAAAAAGGCAACGCAAAGCTACGTAAACAATCACACGTAAGTCTGAATGAATGGAAAAATGACGGTTAATAATATAGGAATTACAAAATGTATTATAACAGGAAAAACCAAAGGACAAGGACAATCTCTTCACCACTGAAAACGGTGCAAAACAGAAATTATTAGAATAGACAACTCAGCTCACCTTCCATCTCCTGAGGCTCTCCGACAGATAAAGTCGCCATTTTCGCATAGACCCGCCCACTACGGTGTGATTGACAGCGAGATCGATCAATAGGAAACGGCTTTGTACTTGACCCGTCGTGTACTATAAATAATTAGAATTATGTAATTCGTTTAATACACTGCACTATGATACGCTTGGATGAGATTACATTTTTTATTTCAATATTAAATTGACGAACTCCTTTTTTATCAGCAATCCTTCAACTGATTACATTCTTAATTTCATAAGGTTACACAAAAACAAAACCTAACAACCCGAACTCTGGCAATTGTTTTCAACAAAACAGTTATTGACACTTTTATGGCACAATAAATGCATAAAAAAAAACTAAATTCACATTGGACAGTGTGTGGGATTATCCAATAAATATTAATGATTCGTTTTCTGTGATGTTTTTGAGATCAGAAAAAGTCACAGATGATTTAATTCAAACAACATAAAATACTCAAGGAGCTGTTGTTTGCGGCATTATTTTTATATTAGAAAACTCCTTTGACATATAAACACATTTTGACCCATGTGATATTTAAACAGTATGCAATTAAAACACAAATTGACCCATATGACATTTAAACTATGCAATTAAAACACATAGATTAAAATAATACTCAAACGTCTATATCAGTTATGGATGGTTCTACAAATTTCCACAAGCAAATAATGTACAAACAGAACAATTACCTCACCAAATCAAAAGGCTAAAAAGACCAATAAGATCCGTTTCCATTCCTGTAAACATTAATCAGTTAACCGGACATCCACACGGCCCTCTGGCGGATGAGATGAGACTTTTCATCAGTGCACAACAGAAAGGCACATTCTGAAGAGAGCTCACATAAAACATTTAAAAAGAGTCAACAGCAAAGGCACAAGACTGATTGGAAGTGCCTGGCTGCTGAGATTATTACAAAAAAAAAATATATATATACAAAAAACACAATAGAGCAATCAACTTGACTTGAAAAGTAATACAACGTGTTCCTCAACCAGAGCTTTGAATTGCACAAACGGGCTGTAAAAATGTAAAAATCCCTGTAAGAACCGAGCAGTAGCTGGTATTTCTGTACCGGAGGCTCGCACTAGAACTTCAAGTGTCGCTTTTGAAATATCTGCACAGAAGAAGCGTGACGTGGTTTGATGGGGAAAATCAGGGCTGGCTGTACCAGTGCATGGAGCGCTGAAGAGCCCGTTCCCAGCTCTGCAGGACT
This sequence comes from Paedocypris carbunculus, assembly GCA_028128575.1. Lineage (NCBI taxonomy): Eukaryota > Metazoa > Chordata > Actinopteri > Cypriniformes > Paedocypris > Paedocypris carbunculus. Next base: position 809,244 of record SOMO01000039.1, on the reverse strand, counting down.
CCTCTGTATTGGCCTCCTTTGTCCGCTTCTGCTTTACTCCTCTGGGGCAGGAAGTTCTGGTCAGTGGCCTGAAGCTTCTTCAGCTCTTCTTGGCTCCTCCAGAAGCCTAAACCATTTAGCAAAGGTGCATTATTAAGAGTCCACCTTTCCATTTCTATGACTACATCTAATTGCAGTGTTTCGTTGAGACCCGTTTCCTTACCCGTCCCCAGTCCAGCCATGAACGCAGCTCCGAGGCAGGACATGTCATGGTGACTTGGGCGTGCGATCTTCCGGCCAGTTAGGTCAGCTGTCAGCTGCATGATGAAGTCATTGGTGCAGACGCCTCCATCCGCTCTAGAAACGTACACACAAGGGTTATCCACTGCGAGGGAAAGGAGTGAAGCACGCAAGACTTTACCTGATTTTAGTGATTGGGATACAGGTTTCCCTGAGCATGACATCGTAGAGTTGTTTGTTCCTGTAAACAAGTAAAAACATATGCCATTATTTGCCTGCACTTCTTGAGCTTCATTTTCAAGTAGACATGAATCAAAAGCTTCTGAAATAAACAGGGTGCTTTCATCAACTCTATTCTATTCTGTATTACAAAGGAAATCCACTATTGGTTTTAAGGATTTCAAGCACAGGTCTAAAGGTTGCAATTGTTTGCCCCAAAACAGTCTTGGGCTGCTTTTAAATTTAACACCCATGCTGAAAATAAGACCTAGTCAAGATCAATACAGTTGAACAAGTCTTGCGTGAACTGAAGTTTTGCGCACACACACACACACGTAATGATGTGACTCTTCCGTTCCTAGTACAGATGAAAATGTAAAACGATCTTGACAAAGAGTTATTTTGTCCACTAGTTCAGAATGCCAGAAAACTATCACCTGATTTATTTAGCGTCTGTATGCTTTAAACCATTTTATAAAATACAGTGGCACCCACACTTACGAAATTAATCCGTTCCGACGGCCGTTTCTTTAGGCGGGAATTTCATTAGCTGAGCCGCATTTTACATGCAATTCGTCTAATCCGTGCCACGAGTTCGTGAATTAAGACAAACATTTTTTTTACAAGTGATAAACTATTGTTAATAAATATAATAGTGGTTGTTTAAATTGCCCATTAGTAATTGTTTATAAAAGATACAGTTTATAATAATACAGCGGAAAAACCATCTAGAAGTGACGTCACACAGACGCGGAACAAATGTCATCAGAATGTTTTTTCCGCCCGGACCATATAGAGTGTAACACCCACTGTTAGTGACTTTGAAACTGCTTCAAACTCCCGCTGAGTGAGTGTGTGTGTCCGTATCCACAGCACAGCTCACCGCTTGTTTCTCTCCCCCGCTCGCTCCCGCTGAGTGAGTGTGTGTGTGTGTGTGTGTGTGTGTCACAGCACAGCGCTGCTCTCTCCGTTCTCTCTCTCTCTCCCCCGCTCTCACTCTCTCTCTCCCACTTTCCCCCTCTCTCTCTAGCAAGCACAGGGCAGATGAGAAGTCCGGGGTTTTTGCCTGCGCAGCTGGGGAGACCGCTCTGAATCCATTGTAGGAGAACACAAGCTCATTTTATATTTTGGAAGCAATACATTTGAAACTAACCAGTGCTTTTGTTGTTGTTTTTTGTTTATTTGATGTGCGTGAGGATTAAACAACCGTTGCGCATGGCAAATTTTTTTTGCTACTCGGGATGAAATTTTCGCGGCGATTCATTTCGTTACTCGGGTTTTTAGTTAATAAGGACATTCGTTAGTCGGGGTACCACTGTACCGCTGAGGACAAGATGAAGAAGCCTAACATCTTATGTGAGAATCTCAGCCCTTGGCGTTTTTCCAGCTATCAATGACACGTGTGGGAGACGGAAAATGGAAATACAGTAATAGGTTCAAGTTCAAGTCTGAATAAAATAAACTAAAGTTCTTATTCCTCTTTGGAGAAAAAAAAATACACACAGTATATTTTGGTAATCTAGTGTACGTATATTGCAAACACACACGAGCGTGCACACACTTTTCAAACATGGGGAAACAACAGGGAGAAAAAAAGAAGGAAGCTAAAATAACGATTTTAACTTTGCATTTTTTTAAAAAAAAATAATTCATATAAGAGTACATGTTTCTAAATATAACACAATAAAAGACTATGCTCATATTTACCTGCATGCCTGTGTTAGTCATTTCAGTAGGTTTATCTTGAAATATTTTAGAAAGAAAAGGAATGAGGAGGAAGTTTAGAAACAATCTGTCAACTGAATTTTATTTGAACAATATCTGATTTCTCAAGTGATGTCAGGGAAATATCTGAGGCAATCCTGACCTCCATTTGGTTGTGTAATCCTAAAACAATTCTTTGAAAAATAAGCAACTAGGATATATAAATACAGTATAAGATACAGTATTTGAAAATGTACTACGTGCATATGTGATGATAAAAAATATGCTGACTTTGGTGGGAAGTTTTGGATTTTTTGCCTGTTTGTAACATTTGTAAATATTCAGATTACAAATGGGATTACAGTTCATTTAGGTCTATTGAAATGTCAATTTTCAACGACGTGTGCTGAATGGATCTGTTAGGAGTGAGCGTCTATTCTCACCTGAAAGCCACCGACTCCAGAATGGCTCGGACCAGGTGTCTCTTGGTCGTGGAAGGTTTCAAGCCCATGAATGAAGCACAGGCTTTGGGATCGTTCAGTGGCGCCTGCGGTACACAACCCTCCGTCACAAGCCATGAAGTTTCAGAAGACCATTGTGTAATAATACACACGTTCCATTTGTATATTTTGCATTTAAATCAAAACAAACGAGAACAAACCTGTAGGCCACTGAAGGAAGGCACAAAGAACACGCCATCAGAGTCCTTTACACTAGCAGCTATGACCTCAGTTTCCTTTACATCGGAGAAGAGCTCTGCACGACATTTACAATCACAAATCACACCAACGATTTCAGCACAGGAAAAAAAAAAGAATGAAGATATCATTAACATAACAGTTTCATTTCTTGCTTCGTGTGAAAATAGAACCCATGGTACAGTGTTGCGAACTGTGCTCTATGTACTGATCTACAGGAACGGATGATAAACAATTTTACTTTGCTATTCCAGTGCAATTTCTCGAAAGGTAGTTGCACTGAATTACAGTGAAACATGGAATGATATGTAACTTCATGCTTTCCATGGGAATTCCGTTCTAACGGGACACCAGCTCTACTAGCGGAGCCACAGGAATTTTGTACCTGGACGCTCGCAGGAAACACCTACCCAAATCTTGTGCCCACTTAATGGCAGCACCAGTTCCAGCAGCATTTCCTTCAGCCAGATAAACAACCTCTTCACCCATCTTCCACCCCACCAGAGGATACAGGCCTTTAGAATATACCGTTAAACAAAAAACCGGTTCACGTACAATACAATACAAAGAATGTACAATACGTACAAAGAAATATTTATTTCCAACAAAGGAAACACAAATATCATGTAATCAATATTACTAGTTTAGAGGATGGCGACATGCTGGTTCCAGTCCTGGTTTCATGAATTGCTTTAGATCTGGTTGCTCTTTTTATATAATTATTTGTGTATAATGCATGTTTAAATGAGTAGTGTTACTTACCAACTCCAACAACCACAGAGAAGTATCAAAACACATGTGTGCACTATTCTACACGTCGGCTCAGAATTTTCAATTGCAGTTTGTAATCTACAATCTAGATTTTTCTACTTATCTCCTGCTGAGTCACGGTGTCTGTACACATTTGTGTAATGAATGGTGCATTCTTTCAAACTGCTATTTGGTAGCTGATGGTAGAGTTTGAAACCCCAAAGGTTGTAGGTTCGATTCCTACAGAAACCATGTTAGACTGTATAAACTGTGCCGCTAAATGCGTGTAAATGAATTGAATGAATCTGGGTTGCAGCTGCTTTGACACCATGTTCTCTAGACATATTGTGAAATTCAATTCAGAAATGACATTATTAAAGCTATTAAGTCCGGTTCTCACCTGCTACAGACGTGTGTGGCTTATTTCCTGTATTAATGTCCATGAAGGTTCCTGTGCCCATGGTGATCTTCACATCACCGGTTTCAAAGCAGCATTCGCCAAACATGGCTGCCTGTTGGTCTGCCATCTGTGAATAAGAATTATGTTAAATATACATTTGTTATATATAAAATATTTAATTAAATCGAGACTGATA
>SOMO01000039.1:787700-797829 GCA_028128575.1 Paedocypris carbunculus | reverse complement strand
AAAAAAAAAACAAAAAACAGATAATATAAAAATAAAACTAATTTGGAAAAAACCTCAAAAATGATCAGAATATTATACAAGGAAGGCAAGTCTTCAAGGTTCACACCTCAGGCCTGGCCATAACAGAACTACACTACATTGTTTAACTTTGTGTGCTGAATGACAAGATTAACGCCTATAAAACAAAAGGTTCCTCAGTCCCACCTGTACAAGAGCAGTGATCAATGTTCAGTGTTTTTTTGACTGATGTTACCGATAGAAAGTCAGCCTTAACTAACCTCCTCAGCTCCATAGCTGGATTGAAAAATGTAAAATGTAGAAAAATAAAACGCCAGTACAGCCGATAAGCTGCGTAGCTTCTTGTGCATAATGTCCCACTACTACAAAGTGAATTATTGCACTCTGAATATTATGATCCAGCATTGAAAACCATTCACTAATTGCGATAAAAGAACGTAGATATAAATATTTCATAGTAGATTAAGGGAAAAGAAAACAATTGAGGTATGTGTAAACCCTCAATGTGATCGTTCTTGAGAGACGGTTCTCCACTACTTTCTCGCTCATCAAATGCATTACGGTAAACAAATAGAGGATTATTTCAGAGGCAAACACCTTGTATATCAAGCTATTTTAAATCACAAAAACAGATTACTGCTTGTTGCTATCAGGATTTCACTCTGTCACTTTGGCAGAATCAAAGTTTACTGCCAGTTTCCTTTGCTTCCTTTTGGAGGCAGAGCCCGGGGTGTGAGGATTGGTGTTTTGCCTGGGAGTTTTAGGTGTTGTGGGGACGAGCTTCTCTGCAGATTCATGAGTGCTGGTGGGCTGACTTTTGGAGAACGACGTATCTGGACCACACATCTGGGTTTGACTGGTTTGAGCAGGGTTTCTAGATACCTGCTCTTGGTTCTTAGCTCGGCCTGAAATTCGCTTTTTGGTCACCTGAAAACATAGACCTTTTGTTACAGCCTTGCTTGGAGATAAATAAGATGCACTCTGACAAATCTCAATGTTATGAGCATGGATACTGTAGACAAACTCGAATTCATACCTGGAGAGGAACAAACTGGTTGTGGGATCCAGTATGTGTTGATGCAGCAGGCATCTGTGCTCCAGGGAATGTTCCTCCGTAGAATGGTTGAGCGGGATGTGGAAGTTGCATACCCCAATGGGGAAGTCGGTAGCCTTGTGGAGGCATCAAAAGACCACCTGTTGTAAAAAGACAGGCCGACCATCGATTTTAATAAATGCATGACATTTTTGACAATTCATCGTTTCAAAGAAACGTCTCCGACCTCCTGGCTGACCGAACATGGCAGGATGAGGGTGAAGGGGCCTCATTGGCTGAACCCCAGGGAAAATTGGAGGTGGCAGTGGGAATGACCCCAATGAGTTCTGTAGAAAGAATGCTTTCCTTTAATAGATCAGACAATACACAACAGGACGAGCAGTACTTTGCTTACAAAAACACATGCATTTCTTTCAAATGTTCCTTTTCAAAAAACATTTTTATTGAAAGACATACCAAACGCTGAAGAGCAAAAAGAGCAGCTTTCTCTTTGGCTTCGGTTTCTGACTGACACTGAGGGCCGTGAACCAGTAGACCATTGGATAATTTCACTTGACAAACTGTGAAACTCTACGAAAAAAAAAGTATTATTATAGTATTATACAGTACTCTCTTATTGTTATTACAGCAATAAATAATGAAATCTTGCATGATCAATCAACCTGTCTGTTGTGGAGGAAGGCAAACTCTGGAGGTCCCATCCCAAGACCCAAACAAACCCGGCCGAGCTCTGTGGCCATGCTTGGAAGAAGAGGTGGNAAAAAAGTATTATTATAGTATTATACAGTACTCTCTTATTGTTATCACAGTAATAAATAATGAAATCTTGCATGATCAACCAACCTGTCTGTTGTGGAGGAAGGCAAACTCTGGAGGTCCCATCCCAAGACCCAAACAAACCCGGCCGAGCTCTGTGGCCATGCTTGGAAGAAGAGGTGGGCCGGTCAAGGATGGTCCTGGAATCTCCGCCTGAGGAGTGTTTATCCGAGCAGCTTTGTAAAAACAACACACACACCACAATTACTTGGGAAAGATCATAAACACTGAGATACTTGCAAAAACAAAACCATCTGTAATGAAAACAGTATCAGATTTGTGAGAAATAAAAAAAGTACCAAGTTTTTTGCTGGATCTTCTCTTGCACTGCTGTTGGTTGTTTGGGCTTGTCGAGTTTTGGCCTTCTGATAGGGTTAGAGACTCGGAAGCAGAGGAAGCGGTCGCAGAACCATCAATCTTCAACATTTCTTTTAATACTAATGTTCCTTTCTGTTTTGAAAACATTTGAAACATAATTAAGTCTCATGGTATAAATGAATATCTAAAAGTAGCAAATAGACATTTTCAAGCAAGTTTACAATTAATCATGGATACACACCATGGCAAAAGACTGTGGAGAGAGAGGCTCTTCTGATTGGTTCTTGGCATCCTTAGATGGATGGTGCTGGGACTCCTCGGGACCCTTTGATATCTTAAGTCCTGCTATGAGTTCCTCAAACTCTGTAGAAGCCTGCGAGTTGTTAAAAAAAATCATTACTTGAGAACTTTGCAAAAATCAGGGTAAAAACAGGCAGCTGTTAACCACTGTACGTACCTTATTGGACGGCCCCTGTGGAACAGCAGAGTTTAAATCCTCATTCCGCTTCAGCAGTCTAATATTTCCAGCTGGGGCCTGCAAAATGTTGCAAAGTTTCTAAATATTGACATGAATACCAAACAAGCATGCTTAGCACTTAAAGTGCATTTGAGTATAGTTAATTTAACCGTTTAATATGGAAGGAAACTGATATTGTCGACATCTGCAGTGGCTAAAATATTTAAAAACTTGGACTAGACAATTAAATGTACTATTAGTACATTCATTGGATTAAAATATTTCACTTTTGGTCCCTGGCAGCTTTTTGTTCAGCTTTTTAAATTTGAAAAACCCACCACATTGTTCAATGTCAAATAAAATATATTAGAATGATAAATCTATAGTAATGATAAAAGAGAGTCATCTCTTTTCACAGACAATCATGCGATTAATTGCTACCAATGACAGGCAATTGTGTGAGTAATTGCAAATAATCGCCAACAATCATGCAGTTAAATCGCAATAAAATATTTTAAAGACCAGCAATTTAAAAGGTTCTTGTTAGTGAAAAAGTTTTTTTTTTTTCCAACGTTTTTCCTTAGTACTAAAAACCACTCACATTCTGCCAGTGTGCCGGTGGTTTCTGTGGCATTCCGGAATTCTGAAGCGACTGCCAGACATCACTAAACTCCTTCTCCTGACCTGAGCCCTACAAAAACAAAAACGCTGACAAATCCCCAAACGACAATATCAAGAGCAAGAAGCCCAATGACATAGACACTTCATACCTTGTGTTGGTTTTTCTGACCGAGGGCTTTGTTATGTGGAGAGTTTCGATTGCCCTGAGAATCAGTCCTGAGATTAAAACTCTGTCTGCCATTCTGCTGCTGTGTGACATAAAACAGCACTTAGAATCCTCACAGAAAAAACTGATTACTTTCTGAACGTGTTAAGATAGAGTTAAACTCTATAGCACATTAAATGACCACAAATACCTGCGTAGGTATAAACGGGGAGCGTGGTGAATGGTTAAGACCCCCGAGTTGGTTCTTGTGTGTTTGGTGTGAGGAGGACGAAGGCTGAGGTTTGACGATGGCAGTGAGCTTGTGTGAGCCCAGCTCCTTCCTGGTGCCGTGGCTTAGGTTGATCAAGGCACTGGGTGGTAGTCGATAGCCATGTCCATGTGAGCACCTGCACTCATGACAAGCTCGGCCATTCAACTCCAGGAAACATTTCAAACACAAAAAAGCAAAAGTACTTCCATACCTAATAGTAAGTCCTCCTGCGAATTCTTCATCAAAAAGCACTTCGTACAAAATTTCAGCCTCACGCTCAGCTGATGGACAAGGACAAAACAGGCAATGAAAAACAACATAAAAATTGTGGACAGAAGGAGTCAGGTTCTTTTACCTCCTTTAATACCAATGACGGTTCCCCGAAGGCCGAGTGGAACAGAGAAGCTCTCTCTCACATTTACTACTCGGTCAAACAGATGATATTCAGCATCTGGGTCTGGAACAACACCATGCTGCTGCTCCAGAGGCTGAAGATACACATTTCCTTCATTAGAATTATCCAAACTATTATAACAATGATTGAAATGACAGGTACACATACCCTGAAAAGCAGATGGGGCTTCACAGTGACCCGCACTTTTTTGTTCATCTTCTTCGCCTGTCAGCCAATTATTGGTGCACAACATCAGCATCAAGTGGAAGTCATAAACAAATCTAGTAGTTTCTAACCATTTCTTCACCTTTGTTTTTTCAAGCTCCTCTTCAATCTTCTCCACAATGCCAGCATCCAGGATCTGCAGGTCACATGACGCTCGGGAGGAAGAGCTGACAGGATGGGTTTTCAACCAGCTTTGAATCTCATGAACCTTTTCAGTCCTTTAAAAACAAGCATGATGATTTTCTCTAATATTTTTCAATGAGCTTTCAGATAACGTAAAGGAACAAACCCGTTCTCATCCTCTCCGGGCCAAATATCATCTTCATAAAAGACGTCATCGTGACTGTTTCTCGACACATAGTCAAATATCTCTGAAAATCTAGACATTTGAGAACAAAAGTTTGCTGAGTAGTTTGCACAAAGTGTAGAATTCAAATCCACTGTGGACACACACCTCTCCAAATACTCAGCTAAAAGTTCCTCCACGGCAGCAGAGTACAGCCATTCCTTCTCTGTTCGCTTAGTGTAGCCAGGCACTTCTTCGTTCTTCTTGTTGAACTTCAGATTAAGGCCTACGTTCACTTTCTGTTCTCCATAAGGACTGAAAAACAATTTCAAAACAGTGAATAGTCAATCTACTGAATTAATACAAGGTAAAACGCTTGTAAAAACAATCCATACAGCACTTACTTTTTCTTTGATCCTCTTCCAATGAAGATGCTACCAGAGAACCTTGAGACGAGATAGCTGGTTACCCCAAGGCGAGAGGCAAGGACATACCCGGGACTATACTTTACAGAGTATTTCTAAAAGAAAGGAATAATTAGTAAAAAAAAAAAAAAAAAATAGAAGTTATTTGTGGCATAAAGACAGTACAATTGCACTCAACACTCACATGCTGATTCTGTATCAAGGCATCAAGTTGCGGTTCACATGGTACAGAAAAGACAACCCTGACTCTCCCTTCATTGATTACGTCACTGGAATCTTGTACCTAAGCAAACAGAAAATGGAACCCAAGTGGAGAAAAAGAAAAACAAATTAATTGAAATATAAATCTTAATTCTGGAAAGCTCAGTCGTTACACTCACCTCTCCTACAGCACCATAATAAGGGTTTCCAACCATAAACACGGTGGTTCCTTGGGGAAACAGATCCTCTAGTGTTTTAAAGCGTGACAATGAAGAGTCAAAAGCTTTTATATCCTGAAATGAAAAGAAGGAAGTTGAGAAGAACACAGAAGAGAAGCATGATAATCAAACTGGTTGGGTGATGGGTGTACCTTGACGGTGGTCTGATAGGGAAATGGCAAAACTTGCTTGGCAAACTGCTTCTCCAAATGGACCTTTCCATTCTGACCAATCACATACTTCCTGCCTGTCAGCAGCTGAGCATAGATTACCACATCCGTGTCGCCAATCACAATGCCTTTTCGCCTGCCAAAACTGAAGCACATTTCAAGTTACTATGTAACAATATACTATTGCAACTATCCTATTAGTAATAATAGTTTATAATCGATAATGAACGATTAGTATATATTCTGATAATGTGAAATATTGAATGAAATCTTCAGCTTTACTCAGTCTTCCTTCAGAGGTGGATAGCAGTGCTAAAGTATCTCGGCCAGTTGCCATTCTCTTTCCATCCTCTCAGTGCCTTGCATGTTTAAAAAGCACGAGAGGAAGAATTATTGGTTAAATTTGCTTAAAAAGAAAAAATATCTTGCAATACTTAGAAACGTATTTCACAGCGCTGTGGCTTAGTTGGTTAAAGCGCCTGTCTAGTAAACAGGATGTTTCGAATGGGTTCGAATCCCGGCAGTGCCTTTGAGAGTTGTGGTCCAGTGGTAAGGGACTTGAACTGGTGTCCAAGAGGTCGCCGGTTCGAATCCACCCTACTACTGGTTCTACAACCAAGTGTCCTTGGGCAAGACACTGAACCCCACATGCCCCCCGGGCGCTGCACCGTGTGGCTGCTCACTGCTCCGAGTTTGTTCAGATGGGTCAAATGCAGAGACGAATTTCCCCACTGGGGGAATAATAAAGTTCATTTAATTTCATTCATTCATTTTACCTTGAGAAACAGGAGCTTTTAAATAGCAAACCTTGTTACCTACACTGCCTGAAATCTTAGCACAAAAATCCCATTTGCATCAAAATCAGGCTGCGGACGCAAGACTGCACCTTTTGTAGAGATGTGTGTTGTAATTTTTTACAAGTTAAAGAAAACTAAATAGTTGGTGATGGTGGTATTTGATTGTGTCCATTGCTATAATGGATGGAAAAATCTGAATACGACGTCTGCGTTGTTTCTAAAATATATGTTAAGCACATAATGATTTTCATGTCAAGAATTCAACATTGTGCATTGACTGAAAAGATGTCAAACAAGGGGCAATGTCTCACGGGATTATCGCAGTTTCACATCTTATGAAACATATTGTTGACGCACATTACACAAATCAATTGTACTCAATATGTGCGAGCATGAGGCAACTTACTGCTCGGTGAGGCCTTGCACTTCTTTAACCCACTCTTTCTGCTCTTTGTCAGTCAGATGTGTCACTTTAGTAGGAGGTGGATTGCTGCTCATATACAAAACCTGTGATCCTGTAGGTTCATCTAACGAAAATCTGTAAATCAAAGAAAAGACGTGAGCCCTGTGAATCAAATGAACCAGAAACATATTTGACAACAACAACATGTCAAATATGAGCCGTACTTTTCCTCTCCATTAGAAACGGCCACAACTCGAGCTTCCATTAAATGGGGCCAGCTGACAAACAAAGACTTTCCCAGAACTTGTACTGCGACATCATCTACCTGCAGAACCAATTTTGTATAGAATTACAATACAGCAAACTTATTCACATGCTTTTAGTTAAAAAATTCCACATTTCAAAGGTGCAAACTGTTTACCTGCTCCATCTCCTGGCTGGCTAAAATATCCAGTATCATGTTTTCTCCTCGGCTGCTTTGTTGAAACACCATGACTCCGCTTTTTTTCTTGTAAAACTGTGTTAGAGAGACACGCAGCAATGATAATCATGCATAATCCGAGGATAATCTGCATTAATCAGATATTGAGATATAATCGGCAGCTAGACAAGGTTCAGAATGATGTACTTTATGGCGGATGTGTTGTAAAGTTGGGAAGCCACAGAAGTAAAGCACTCCTCTGTCAATCCGGCGGCCTATTTGGTCGGGTGACACGTGCCAAGCATCCATCGGGATTGGTGTTTGTCTAAAAAAAAAAAAAAAAAAAAAAACACATCCAACCAATGAGATGTGCAACAGGCAACAAACACTCATGAAAACTACAAAACAACACACGGCGTCACAATCTGAGAAAACGACTATCAAATATTTCACAGGGTTAAACCTAAAACATTATTTACTTTAATTTGATTGACAATATAATTGCTACTTTAATGGTTTATCTGAAATAAGTCCTCCGGGACATACAAAGCATCAAACAATGGCTCGCAAAATACCTGACATGGCAGTGGATGATGTCGGGAAACAACTGGGGAAGAAGGGAACTGTAGGTGAAGTCGAGATCTTTGTCGAAGCAGTAGACGGCACACTCTGTATGTCTGTTCCTGGCCTTTTCCGACGGAGTCAATTTGTGTGTGTAGGGGTCCATAGCAGCTAACAAACATTTCTGAATATGAGCACAAAGAAAATATTATCGCTGCTTTTTAAAGGAATTGCTAAATGATTTGGAGTAAATGATTGAGAACTCTCGTTTCAAGCACCTCATCGATAAAAGGGATGAGCACCACGGCTTCCCACTCTTGCTGCTTTCCATTCAGGTCAGTTTTAAAGTCTTGTGGGTAATACTCAACAATCGGGGAACTCAGTGATGTCATAAGATGCTGTTAAAATCATTGAAAAAAAAAGACATGTCGAATGAGTGTTTTTTATTTTGTTATCTAAATGGTATTAAATAGAATTAAAAACAAGAAAATAAATAGAACCAGATTAAAAGTGAAGCAGGAAGCGTGAAGCAGGTCACCTGGTAACATTCTGGAAGAAGCTCTTTGCTGGCTGCTGGCAGAACACCCAAAAGCTGCTCGAAAGGCATAAAGGGTTTTCCCAGGTCAAAGGTCAATCTGATATCAGCGATGTTTCTCACATCAGATAGAAAGGGAGCATAGTGGAACGGGTAATACCTGTCGTAAAACAGGAGAAATAGATTAGACTCCAATTTTATATTGTATGACCTTTAACAAGCGAAAAGCTCACCAGCTCCAGGACTGAACTCCATGGTAGTAGTAGTGTAAAATCCACTGGATCCCCTCCACATAACACTGCGCCTGATTGGCTAAAAACTCACTGCATGATGAGGAAATGAATCAGTAGATATGTGTCTCAGCACATGCACAACAAACATCAGTTGAACAACAAGCATCAACTCACTCTGACACGACCTCGACGTCCATCTTGGTCATGTAGTATGTGCGTTTATATTGTCGAAACTCTGTTTCGAACATGTCATCATCATCGCCTTCCTCGTCAGCAACTTCTTAGAAACAGGAAGATGTATTTTTAAACCAAAAAGTGTTTTAAAACTGAGAAACTTTAGTGTGTGAATGAGTCAGTACCTCGTCCTGCGGTCCCATGAGAGTTTTTGACTCCATCAAGAGCAGCAAGACAAAGAGAATCGCCTAAAGACTGAATCAACCCAAAACATTCATTTTAAAATTCAACGACGTAAAAAAAGGTCATTATCCTTCCTGCTGCACTTTGGAAATCTTAAAAAGACTTTGAAATAAATGTATGTTTTTGATTAAATCCTACTGTTGTTTCTGTTGACAGACTTTAAATTAATATAAATGACTTTGTCTAGTAGGAAGTACTTTTATCTACATTAATAAAATACTAAAGTTATAGCAAGTGGAGAATGAAACATTGTATTTATGTGGATCGTTACCTTGCTCTTTTTCACATCCTTGGCTTTTGCCTCCTCTGCTGCCAGACCAGCAGCCTCATTCAAATATTTGTTTCCCACTTTGCTCTCAAACCACTTCAGATCCACAAACACCTCACTGAAGTGTTCCCTATCAAACTACACACAGATAAGAGACTTGTGTCATGAACCGTGATGTGTTTGAGATGAAAAGGAACAATTTTGCTAAGGCATTTTAGAGATGGTTTCTATTTATTAAAGACCATTATTACACGCATGTTTTTTTTTATTAATAGTTTGCAAAAAATTGATTCTTCTGAATAAAGATTTGTAATTATTAGTAATGTTTCTAAGTATTCAAACCCCATACTATGTATTAGTACTGAGAAAAGGTAAGCACTCACTTCTGAGAGTTTGTCAAGGTACTTCTCAAAGTGTGCAAGGTTAAGATGTCCATTTTCATTGAGGTAGCCTGACAAGGAAAACAAGAAAAACAAACAAAAACAATCGTCAAGCATTTAACAAAATATGAGTAATAAGAGCAAGAAAATCTGTACAAACCAAGAATTGAAGAGTTACAAATTATGAAATGCAAAAAACAGTCAGTGTTCAACAAAATGTCTTGATGGCTTGGACATTGCTCATGCTCAAATTGTAATATTATTTGTTAGATTGTAGCTATGCATTGCACAGCTTAATATTACAGTATAAATTACATAACCCAGAGTATGTACTCTACTCACCCCCTATAGTGGGCAGAACACTGATGTAGGTTTGGTAGAGCAGCGGCAGTGCATCATGGTTTATGTGCAGGTGAGGAAGATGAGGAATGAAGTCATTCCCTACCAGGAAACCCATCAGAACCCAGTCGTCTATGATCCGCTCCAGATCATATT
>SOMO01000039.1:769182-780026 GCA_028128575.1 Paedocypris carbunculus | reverse complement strand
ACATAATTTCTGTCTTTGCTTTAGCAACTTCTGGAAGTTTAAAACAAGAGATCAAGAACTATAATGTTGGCATTCGCTGAAATGTACGATTTCAAAGTTTCTTAACTTAACACATTGTTACACGACATATATAAAATGCCTCGTGGAAACAAGGATGAAGTTGAATTAACATTTAACATGCAAAATTCCAGTTCTGGTCTTCTTAACTCAATGTCTCCTTGTTAAACTAGTTCCTCTCTTGAAATCCTGCTTTTCTTTTACCCTGAGGGCTCATGTGTTTGTATTAAGTTCTGGCTCTTTACACCGTGTGTCTAAGTAATGGCAGTGGCTGACGTAAAGGTGATTTATCAGTAATAAATAAGAGTTTCTGTAAAACAAGCTCCAAAACAAAATAAAAACAGGACAGACTGAACTTTACTGAAACGGATTTAACTGTTTTTGGTTGTAGAAGAAAATTACTATTTTCACAAATAAGCTAAACAATGTTTAAAATCTAAGCACAGCAGGCTAATATGGATAAGCTAAATCCATTCACATTTAGGAACTTTTTTCATTTGAAAGATGAAAGCAATTATGTGGTTGAATCTTCTCTAGAATTTAAAGTCACACGCCCAGAAGACCAACTCATATAAAATGTAAACCCTCACAAAGCGAATTTTTTAAGCTTGTTCTACATGGTCCTGTTGTTCCATAAATGATCTGATGATAAGCACTTAAACACTGAAAACTGTTGCAATGCTATTTGTTTGAACTTTTCAAAATGAAAATGCCAAATGATCCATCTCACTATTTCCCAAAACGTCTAAAACAAATTAAGAATTATGAACTTGCCTGCACAATTTTTTCTTGTTGTATATAGATTTCTGTATGTCATATAATGTATTAGTGAACTGATTAATCCTTGTAAGTTTTGCTTGGGTTTGCTCATACTGGTGCATTCGTTTCGTGGCCACTCCATTATTTATCACTCGACCACGTGTGACCTCAAGGTAAAATTAAAAATTTAAAATCACAGCCACCCCGCTCTACTAAAACGCAGAGCTTGTCGTTCTAAACTATCACTGCGCCGCTCGCAAAACAAAAATCAAAAACAAAGAAACGCTGTCTAACTCCCCAGTCAAGAGGCAAGCTCACACCGACCGATTTAAACTGAAAAAATGAAATGTGCCATTTCTGGTTTGCAGCGTTTACGCATGCGCAAAGTCACCCCATCTTTCCCTCCCCCACGTAGGAACAGAACGTGCTGCTGTCGGTCCGGTTTGTTGGTTCAGTTTGGAATCAGCGGCAGCATTGCAGCACATTCGGAGACGTCAGAGGCCAGAGGTTCTTTGCCCATCCACCAGGGCATCAGCCCATTGATTTCAGCCTCATTAGATCGGGTCACAAACCGCGCTTAGATCCTCTCTCATCAGTGGCATCTAAAGTACAACATGTCTAAAACGAGCGAGAAATCCGGGGAGGGCAAGGAGCCCGAGAGCAGCTGGAAGGACGTCTTCTACAACCCAAGAACCGGGGAGCTCTTCGGTCGGACTGCGAGAAACTGGGGTGAGTTGGAACAAGCCCTCCAAACAGCCCCAAATGACATCATGTCACCACTCGTGCGCGTGATGCGGCGTGCAGAACAAAAATAGCCATATAAGGCAGCCTTTCTAATCCAAAACCTACTAAAATGCGTTTAAACATGAAGCGCCTTAAGGTGTTTCACGAACACTCTGGGAGGAAAAAAGGACTGACGGTATAATTCCGAATCTTGATGTCATCACCATTCATTGATGAAATTAGCGGTGATTTGGTGACCACATCTCGAGACTTCCCAATGGCGCTCGTAATAAATCACTCAGACCTCGATGTGTGTGCATCTTGGCGAAAGAGACACGCGACCAATTGCGGCTAAAGTCATTTTTCGTTGGTAAATCGGAAGGCGAAGAAACGGGGGTCGCTCGTGGTCGGGATTCTGTCGGTGCAGAGAGAGAGGACAAACCCGGCAGGGCGAAAGCAGCGCGTGTAGGTGGTAATAAGCACCTTTACTCTGCAGTGTTTTGGGTTGCGAAAGGCTTTTAGAGTGTGTGCTACTCGTTTCATTTGAGAACTAGCAAAAGCCAGGCCCTTGCGCACGGAATGTGTGTGTGTGTGTGTGTGTGTGTGTGTGTGTGTGTGTGTGCGCGCGCGCGCGTGCGCGTATGTGTGTGTTCCGACGTGGTTCTGATCGTCGTTTGATGACACTGAAGTACCGTTAACCGTCTTGTTTGTGTTTTTCGAGCGCCTGGTCAATTCAAATCACTATCTTGTCTAGTCATCAGTTTACGGCTTTAGATTGACCTTCTGCTATTGTTTGCTTTCATTTCGGTAAACTGATAACCGCATGGGTTTAAGCCTTGTTCCTACATACGCATGGTAAATAAATATTCTGGTTTGTTGGAAGCTGTAACGTGTAAAGGCGCTTCTCATCGGCTGTGACGTCACGGTGACGTCCGGTGGGAATCCAGATAGGCCTCATTTTGACGCCTCAATAAATCTGTGTGAATGGCACATTTACTGCTCACGTGTTAAATAATTCATTTTCTTATTTATTGTGCGTCTTTTCTTTGTTGTTGGTTCATTTTGTATTAACTTTTAATTTATGACTTGCAAACCGCACCACGGTCCTATAGCTGGATAAATCTGTGGATGTGAAATGTTGTTTTCACTTGAGAACTATTACAAGATTACGTCTGTGGCGAGATAAAAAAAACCATTGTATGGATCACGAGTTGTCTAAGAAATGTCATTATTCGGTAAGACAGAATCAACCAATCAGGATTGCTCATTTCAGAAACCATGTAATAAAGCATAACAAGTGAGCAGCTGTGTTATTAACTCAAATGACTGCTAGATTATTACCTGTCAACATTTCTGTATTTACACATTTTTTTTCTGTGGGTTATTTTACGTGCAGTGTATTTTTAAATACTTCAATGATTCTGCCTAGCAACAGTGTTGATGGTATTGTATTTCAGGGCTCATCCTCCTGTTCTATCTGGTCTTCTATGGCTTCTTAACTGCTATGTTTACCTTCACAATGTGGGCGATGCTTCAAACTCTGAATGATGATGCGCCAAAATACAGAGATCGGGTCGCATCTCCAGGTGAGTTCTGATATAAACTGACCATTGACTGTCTGGTGGCATTTCGTACCTTTATTGCAGCTATAAATTGTAGCCATTTTGTTTGGTCATCAAATTGGTCAAAATATTAAATCAACTAAACAGTGCGGTTTTAGGGAAAGGATGCCTATTTTCTCTTTCCAAGCTTTCATGCAAATGTGTTAGGAGTGATTAAATTGTGTTTTTTGCTATTTTATTTTTCAGGTTTGGCAATTATTTCAGCATTTTTAAATTATAAGATATTCAGTGGACATGCAGCCCCATACTAAATATTTCACGCACACATTTTAAAAATGCATGCACAAATTCTTGATTAAAGGATAAATATAGAATGAATTAAAGCGTTAATAAAATATGAAACACAATGTATATTTTTATTTGGGAGTTGCAGATGCTCAAATTGCTGCAAGTTTTTCTTTCAGCGATTGGGATAAATGCGTGATCTTACTTACATTGCATGACAATGACGTTTTGCGCCTCGTTATGCTTCCCCTGGGGATCGAAGCCAAAACTTAGGTGTTGCAAACACCATACTTATTTGATTGAAAGATATTTCTGCGTTTGAGTCTATGTTTTTTACATGACCCATATTTACTGTCTTTGCAGGACTGGTCATCAGGCCAAATTCTTTGAGTATAGTTTACAACAAGTCAAACCCGGCTGAATATGATCCGTATGTTCAGCATTTAGAATCCTTTCTGCATCGTAAGTGGTTTACAAAAATATATTTTTTATAATGTATTTATAGAACCTGGTAGATGTGGTTAAATACAGTATGCTTCTCGTTTCTCGAAAACTAGAGTATAATGACTCGGAGCAAGCCAAGAACGACTTGTGTATGGCAGGTCAATACTCTGAGCAGGACGATGAGCCTCAGAAGAAGGTTTGTCAGTTCAAGAGGAGCTTGCTGCACCGCTGCTCCGGCCTGGACGACGCCACTTTCGGCTACGCTGAAGGGCAGCCATGTGTCATTGTCAAGATGAACAGGGTCAGTGCTGCCGCCGTGCATGTGTGGACAGTAAATGTTGTGAGTCAGGCTGATCTCTCTACTTCCAAACTTTCAGATCATTGGCCTGAAACCTGCTGGAGATCCGTTTATCAACTGCACGTCAAAGGTAAACCATTAATATTGAATTACATATGTTGTATTGTTTTTGTATAAGTATAGATATATATGTGTTATAATATATGTATTCACATAGATTATGCAGTATATAAATATAGTGTACACACATCGCATGTGTGCATAAATTGTGTTTAGTATATGGAGTTCTATGTAAAAACGTATAAACATTTTACTTGGTTTATATCTGTCAAGATTTTACAATAGTCAATTACGGTAATTACGTATTTTAAAGTGTTGGAGAACACACACACACCTCTACATTGATCCTACATAGAAGTGTAAGCTCCCATATCACGTGTTGTCTATGAAACAGTTTTTAAAAGCAGTTTTGTGTTACATTTAGGGTCCGAATTGGACTTATATGTGATGCCTCCTGTTCGGATGTTGTATTGTTGGTCCATCCTCTCTCAACGTGTCTTGTTGTTTTCTGTTTTTTTGTTCTCCTTTTTTATTTTGATGTATTTTTTTCATGTGTCTCTATTGCATGCCACCAGTTGAGCTCCTTAGTAAAGTGATGGGTAAGATCACTGTCTGGTCTCTGTCTTGTTTCCCTCTCTGTCTGTCTCGTACCCGACGCGCTTCAGCACATCCACATGCTAATTCATTCTTGGCCTCTGCAATAGAATCCGATTCTATTAATCAGCTATTGTGTGTTCTTGCGACCGTTCACAATCTCGACGAGCCGCTAAATGCTGCTTACGCTCAAAACGGCCAGTTAACAGCTAGAAAGCCAGTGGTGGTGGAATTAGCATGGCAAAGCAGCATCATGCCATTCTTTACTCGCCTTTGTTTTTCAAGGTGTAGTTTTCAAATCTCCTTTGTCTTCCCCTCCACCAGGATTATTTCCCCTGCATTCAGATGCATTAAAGCTACCGCTCCTCTTCTGTGTCATACGGGTGGTTTCCGGTCTAATCGCAGCATCATCCACTCGTCGTTGTGTTTCCTGGTTTCACTGTTGTTCCCTCTCTCTTCAGAGTGACAAACCTCTCCGCTTGCTGTATTTCCCTCAAGATGGGACTATCGACAGGATGTACTTTCCTTATTACGGGAAAAAGGCACACGTATGTATTGAAGTGGCATTTCAAACCACTCAAGTCAGTTTTTGACCTCTTGTGTCTCTGCCCGTCATTAGGTGGGATATGTCCAGCCCTTGGTTGCTGTAAAATTTTTGCTAAAAAAAGAAGACTACAACTCCGAGCTGGTGGTGGAATGCAGGGTCGAAGGCTCTAACCTCAAGAACAATGACGAACGCGACAAGTTCCTCGGCCGTGTCACCTTTCGCATCCTGGTGACGGAATAAACCGTTTGCCGGCACGGATCTAAAGGAGCTTGTTCCGCCCCCTCCCCCACTGTCCCTTTTTTCCTCTAAAGCCCTGAAGTATAAACCCTGCCGGCCCTCAGCGGGACTCAAGGACCCCATTCTAACCTTTCACAAACAGGCATGACTCGAGTTAACGTCCAGTATGGCAGGATTCCATTTTTAGCTTCCTGCCTAGCGCCACCTCCTGCTGAAGACGAGAGCGTCGTAGAACCTTAAAGTTGTGTTTGACCCTTTGCCTCACATTCCCTAGATGTTTAGAGTTCTTAAACGTCAAAGCCCAGAAAGGGATTTTGTTTACATAGTGATTGATGAGACTGGGTTTGTCATCACCTTAAACCTCGGTTGGTGTTTTTGTGTTTGTCACTCTGTGTGAATATATTTAAAATATTGTATTGTTGAACTACTGTAAGATTTATCTGTAAAAAGAAACAAACAAACTGGCATTATCAGACAAAGTTATGAGATCTAAAAGGAGCCAAATTTGTAACCTAAATGATTTCCATTACCTCTGTATGGACCTGCGTTCGTGCAGATGCCTTAAGAGCCATTTGACATCTTGGTACAAATGCTATTTTGACAAATAAAAATAAAACACTATTACGGTGTCTGTCATTCTCTGAGTGTACCACTAGGTGGTGCAAGATAATCAAACTAGCTTTTCACATATTGATTCTGACAAATCACATACTCTGTTTTTCGTTTGATCGTGACCGATCATGTTTACTAAAATGATTCATTAAACCAGTTCATTTGGTTTTATACTCTTTGGACATTTGTTTACTTCGCGCCATTCCAAACGTGGTGTCTGTTTCAGCAGTCGGGTAATGACTTGACCAGATTTAGTGACAGACAGTATCTTCTGTCTGAACCTCTATGAGCTGGAAAGGTCAACAGTTTGAACTGTCCTATCACACTAGCTTGTGAATGTTTAACTCAGGAAATCTCTGTACATAGAATTGTTCGGAAGATTTTGAGTCTGAATAATGGAGTGTGAACGTGCGTTTGTCCTGCTCTGTAATTGGTCGGCCACCAGGGTATATATTCAGATTCAGGCCCAGAGTCGATGGCACACCCAGAAAAAGGGAAAAGCAGGAACTTGATGAATACAATCAAATAGAAAAAAAAAAACATCTAATCTTTCACCCTGGATCAGTAATGTTTCATGGTGTCTTGTCTTTAAAAGAGGGATTTTTAAACACACAGCATGTTAATAAAAAATTGAGGGGTGAATCAAAACGGTAATATTTGACACCAATGTGACTCTAGAAGCGCATAAGCTCATTTTCAGCCTTAGTGGTTAGCAGTTCAGATGTAGAGGACAGAGATCTGTTTGGCTTAGCGCTTCTTTCATTTTCCATCAGACTGCTCAACAATCCACTTTCTCTCAACAACTTTTAGTCACAATCCAGGAAACTACATATCCCACTTTTATAACCAAAGACAGGTTTCTTGTAAATCAACAAGAAGCACCTTTTCTTGTTTTGAGCAAGACTTATCGACGACGGACCAGGTCTTTATAAAGCAAAGCATGATCTGAAATTCGGCGAGAGTGACTCAGACTGACCGGGCTGGAGGTTACAGAGATTAGAGGTTGATTTAAGTACGTGAGTGTAAGCCAGATTATCGCCTTAGCAGATAACTGTGGTATTCTGAAGTCAGCCCAGCACTTTTCAGTCGGTTTGTTTGACAAGAATGGATTTCATGGCCTGATTCCTGCTATTTGAGAAGCCAAGGGATGTTTGTGGCCACATAATTGGGTGAAAGAATATAAAAGTGGTAAAAGAAAAATACCTTTATTGTATATTTTATGCCATGAATTCACATCACTTCAATATGGCATTTCTATGTATAGAATCAATCTCACCGCTTACGTTAAACATTACCCCGCGTACTGTAGAAACGCTCTTGCTCAGCATCATTAAAGGAGCACATTTAAAGTGTGAGATCATAACCACTGCCCGGAAGAGCTGAGGATTGAGTGGTTAAGCTTTTCATCGTGCCCTTGAAGACTGACCTCTTCAGCTGAATCGCAAAGGAACATTTGCCGTTTACGTTATTGAGATGACGGGACAGGAAGTAACAAAACGCAACTGGAATCAATACGTTTAAATGCTACGTCACCAGCCATTTACTAACCAAATGCACATTTACGTTTGAATGTACATGCTTTTCATATAGTTCGTTTATGAACTACAGTCTAACAAAGTCTTGCTAACAAACCAGCGTTTTAAGAGCAAAAGTTGACGGTCTCTGTGAAAACTTTGGCAACAGATCATGGGTTAGATCATCTGTTGGACACCATTCAATCAAAAGCACTTTAGAATGTCATTGTTGGTAGTCGACAGGCCCGGGTGGAACGTGAACAGAGAGACTCTTATTTTGAATTACAACGGAATGAATCTTTAACCTTGGGTCTGGGACTTGGCTGCTCTTCATCACCTCAGACGATGATGAAACTGCTGAAGAAGTTCTACAAAATCCAAAACTGGTCATCAATTCCATCCTGGCCTTGTCTGAGATGTTCACGCTGTACTATTTCTGACACACAATATATCCCAAATAAATAAACGAGTAAACAAATGGATGAGTGACGCATGCTCGTGACATCTCTCCCGCCTGATCTCAATTCTTAAACGCTTCTACACCTTGCTAGCAAAAGGGAGCGGTACGCTTACTGGTGTCCATGTTGGAGAGGAGGTTTATCACAGAACATACATGAACTGCAGGGAAGGTAAGCATCCACTTGCTCAACTGGTCCAAAGCACAGTTCATCGCATTTCGTCAGTCCAAACTGTTCTTCAGACCACGCAGCTGTGCATTTGAAGTGATAAGAGTCTCTTTTTTTCTACAACTGACCAACGCCTCAAGTCATTTCAAGTCATGCTTCACTCGACTTCAACACAGAGCACAGTTTTTTAATAGCATAACCACTGAGAGCAGTTGCTGGTCGATTCTGAGCTGGTTGGCTGAACTGATTCCTCACAGAATCGTGCAAGTGCCTGATTTCTTATCACCGTCTAAACCAGCAGAAGATTCTTTCCGGTTGGGGTCATTAAGCTCCTCAAAAAGTCCAGTGTCAATCATCTCCTGCTGCCAGGCAATGGCCACAGCACCTGAGCTGAACTCCTTGAAGAACTTATCATCTTTAGCATCAAACTCGATGCCCTTAATTTCTGAGAACTCCGCAATGTCACCTGTATCTTTGGCATAGACAACGTTGGGTTTGGGCACCCAGGGCGGGTCGATGAGCCCGGCTTCCAATCGAGCAAAGTTGATGGACTTGAACCACTCGTGCTTCCTGGGATCATCATCCCTACAAAACAGGAAAGGTTAGAAAACATGGCACACGGTGAAGCTTTTCAATGTACTAATCGTCTATCTTGTTAAACTGTACTATGAAGGTTTTACTAAAATATTTGTGAATAAATTCAGTTGTCGGAGCTGAATTGTTTTTTCTGGAGTATTTTAATTTCAAGGATTTTTTGGGGCAACAAACTTCAGGAACTTATTCAGAGTAGTGCATGATGCTCCACATCTCTGGATTTGTTAGACTGTTAACCAACTTGGTGGCCAACACAGCGACTTTTTCGACATGTTGGAGTGTTGTGGTGCGGAGGAACTTACTTGCAGCCAAGACGCTCATCAATCTTTTTCTTGAGGAACTGCTTGATGACATCAGTGGTGGCAGCATCAAAGTTCTTATGCTCAAACTTTGGTTCCTCGTTGACGATGCGCCTCTGTACTTCCTCTTTCTCAACCTTCTCCTTCTTGGCATCTGGCCCTTTGAAGGGAGTGTAACCGGCCACCATCTCGTAAATACTGCAGCCTAGAGCCCACCAGTCCACTGAAGTCCTGTAGGGGGTTTCGGTGAGGATCTCTGGTGCCATGTATGCCCCCGTGCCAGCCTGTCAGGGGAGATACATCACACGTCTGATTGACAGAACTCTAACTCACATTATAGTTACCTTAAAACATCTATTTTAAGGCCATGGACTTCTAGTTTTCAATCCTTCCTCATGGTGGCCTTCTATTAGAGGTGGCCTTCCACTAGAAGTATCTTTGGTGTAGATATAAATATATATTATCTAATGGTATTGTAATTATAACTTTTAATGAAGCAGCAAGTTTTGATTAATCGAGATGGCCCACATATTCATGCAATACAATCATGCTGGACCTTATTTTAAGAGATTTTATGTAAGTGCCACCCTATATATTGCTCCTAATTCACCTCATCTCTTTGGCAGATAGAAGAGGCTTAATCGTAATCCTCCACTACCTGTCAGGAATCATGTGCCGATCCAATGTGATGAAGTGGACTGACTGCTTATGTAAAGAAAGTCTTTCTTGGACTTCGATGGACTTGATTTAATCTGTGGCCATTCATCAATTGCTATTAGCCGACCATAAATTGTGAAAATAATAGGTTCAAATCCATTAATATACAGCACTTTCTAACCTAGCTATTGATGTTTGGTAAGCTCTACAGGTTTAGAATAGCTGTGTGCTAATTTTACTTCTTGGCTTGAAAGTATGCTCATTATTTTTTTAAAACTTGACCAAAGACTAAACAACTTCCTATATTCCAGGAAACTCCCAAAATATTCAATCTTTTTTTATGGAATAATGTTGAAAATTATAAGCGTACCTGAACTGTGCTAAGCTAACCAAGCCAAACCAAACCAAACCGTTGTGACCCCTAGAGGCCAGCATTGCAATTGCGGCAATGAGACCATTACATTTATCACCGTGTAAAGAAAATCTGGATGTTCATATACAATCTCACAGTTACTGATATTGGTAACTGGACAAGTGAAATAACAAAATAAAAATGATGACAAAATAAAAGTCCAGGAAATCTCGAATGAGTGAGAGAGTTCTGAGAATCATATAGAAATGGTAAAACCATGTAATATTTAATGCTATAAATACAAACATGGCACTTCCTCCCCCCTCTGCCTTTGGATGTCTGATCAGAGACAGATTTGTGTAATGCCTCCTAAGAGGATCATGAGCGTAAAGCCAACCAAACCCCCGGTGGTTCAGCTTGGGCTACAACCTGTACTGAGGACTCAAGAAGGGCACAGGATAATAAGCTTAGGGTCATAACGTGAAACTTGTTTCAGTTTGACATTTGACAATAGATCAGAAATTGCAAAGCATGAGAAGCAAATTAGGTTAAACAATTGTGTTTTGGTGAAGTGATCATAAATTCAGAAACATTTTACTAGAGAGCTAAGTCATAGCTAATTGT
>SOMO01000039.1:733751-748074 GCA_028128575.1 Paedocypris carbunculus | reverse complement strand
GCAGCGCAATGAAAAGGTGTGCAAATATGCATAAAGATTATTGCCCAAAACACTAAAAACAGTAAAAACAAATTTAAGACCACAGTGTTGTCCAGCATATTGATCGATATACACTGGACACAGACCCATACAATAATACACATTTAACATATTAACTATATTTTATGTTTAATTGTGTGATTAGTCAATTTTCAGTTTTAAGTGAATTCGTTCAAATAGTCAATAACTTACGCGTTTTGACTATAATCTAAGCTTACCAGAATAATCACCGATCTCTTTTTTGCTTAGAGACTTGGGCGCGTCGAAATGAATTAAGTTCGCTAACTTTGTGATCCCCATGACTGAAAAAAGACAGTTTAATAGTTCTTGATCATCACAACACTCATTGTTTCGTTTCCGCAGCTCTCCGCTTCGTCAGCTGCGGATTGGCTGGTGAGCCATTTTCCAAGCGCTGATAGGTTCATGTGACAAGACGTCATTACTGTCGTTTCGCTTCCTCCATCCAATTGTCCAATTTCTGTTTCCGTAGCTGAATTCCAGAAGAGCAAAAGAGTTTTGAAAGTGATGCGCGTGGGGAAACAAAAAGATGGCCAGATTTCTTTTCTCAGTCATTCATATATCTTAGCTTTTACTCACTGATAGAAGACATTTTTCCCCGCAATGATGGAACAAGGACTGGAAATGTCAGCAATGATTCCCGCATTGCAAGAACTAGCCAGGTAACTGTAGTAGCTAGTAATAATAGCTCACTAAACGACAATTACTTTCTCACAAAGCTTGAAGCGCCGGTACACCAAGCATTTAAGTTATAATTATCCCAACTTGTTCTATTATGTTTCTCAGTGCAAGTTCGACTGAGTACAACCAGGCTGTGCAGAAACCCCGTCAGATTCTATGTCAGTTTATTGACCGGATTCTAACAGACATTGATGTCGGTGAGTAGAAAACTTGCATATTATTATAGTGTAAACAACTATAAACTTTTTTACTATTGCTTTCCCGAAGAAGTCAGTTTTAGCCGTTCTTTGCACTGTCTGATTCAATTGTGAGCAGAAATTTGTTGTTTAAGTCTCTAGTTCATTGTACACATTCTATTCTTTTTTTAAATCTTAGTTGCTCTGGAGTTGAATAAGAAGACCAGTTCTGAACCTGCCTGTGTGATGCTGCTAGACTTTGTGCAGCACATTATCAAATCATCTTCATTGATGTTCATTAACCCTGCGTGTCTTTCGGATCAATTCAGTGGCTCCGAAAGTCAAAGCACTGGTAAGACTGAAGTCACAACAATTCTTCATTTTTCATGCTTAGTTAAAACCTTTACTTTTTTCTTTTACAGATTTCATGAAGTGGATTGTCAACCGCCTTTTGAGGATTTCTGCCAGTCCAGAATGTGAAGACCTTCACTTGAAGATTGCCTCAGTCACATGTTCCCTTCTTCATCTGTTTAGAGCCAAAGGACCAGTTATATTTGGCTGTTTTGCCTCAGAGTTAATAAGTTTGATGGAGCATCTAGTGCACTGGCAGCTCACAGCCACAATGTCTTCACAGTGGCCATTGAGGTTGGACTGTTTCTCCATTAATTCTGGAGAATGTGCTGCTTACCTGACTCCCACAGTGCTTGAGCTGTCTTCACATGCCTCAGTTCATGCCCTGTTATTGATGTCTTTAACTGTGCTGACAGACATATTGCAAGGAGTTTTCTTTCCGAGGGAGATAGGCATCATCTGGGATGCTGCCTGCCTCATCCTTTCCAATGGGAGCCCAAAGCTCAAGGCAGCATCCATGGTGCTTCTATCTCGCATTGTGACTCTGGGAGGCTTCCCTCAAGACCATTCTCAACCATTTTTCACTGCATATTTAAACATTGTGGACTCCTTGTCAACTAGCAAGGTGTCAGAACTCCACGTCTATGCCAAAGAATTCCAGAATCTTTCCTGTTGTGTTTTTGAGCCAGAAGAAGGTGCTCACTCTAAGTTTGAGAGGGTTCATTTAAACATGCTGATGGAGAGCTTTGAGAATCTGGTGGTTGCTGGGACTCTCTGGCGCTTGGAGGTAATGGAGGTGAAGGCTGCACTTTGTGATGTCTTTTGCTTCATCCTGGAGTTTGTTCCAGTTGGATATGAGTGCGCAGTCCAGATTCGGAAGGAAAGGGTCACAGCTATTTGCAAGGCTCTGATCAAAACCATTGGAACTGAAAGCCAACAGGAGGTAAAGACAAAGCTTCAGATTTATTAAAACAATTGTTTTGTTATTAACTATTTGCTACTGTGATTGAAATGCCTGTTTTTAGGTCTCTGATTCTGCGATTATAATTTGTCCACAGAATATAATATTTCTATAATTTATAGCATCTTGGCATAACAAATGCACAAAATAAACTATACAAATATAAACCATTTAAATCAATACACAAAGTTTCTCTTTGATTTTTTTTTTTAATCCCAGCAAAGCATAGAGGGCTACCTGTATGCTGTCTTGAAAACAGAGGTTGTTGCAGCAGTAAAGGAGCTACAGAATGATGCTTCTGACTTTCCTGATCCAAGCTTGTTTGAGGAAGAGGTTCCAGCCAAACGACCAAACCTCTCTCTTCCAACCCAGCTGAGGAATGGGCCCAAAAATTCGTTGTATGGATTCGTTTTGAATGTTATGTCATAAAACACGGTATTCTAATAGTCTTTACTTAACATTTATCTTTTCCACAAATAGACAGGTGGTCATGAAGAGCAGAAGTGAGGTTTGGGCCGCTGTAGATGACCGACTGGAGGAGTTACTGTCCCGGATGAGGGATCCGGCATCTACGTCCCGTGTGAATGCCATCCAGGGATTGGTAGTTCTATCACACTTGGCTGCTTTGTGCTCAAGACACTGTCTGGCTGCTCAACAATGGGGAAATGGTGGAGAGAAGACCCCGGAGGCATCAGATATCGACCTGGTTTGGTTAAAGCCTAGGGTTTTGCCTCAAGTAGTTGAGTGTTGTCGCACAACCATGGCCAATAGCTTAAATGAGGATGAACTGGAGCCTCTGGTAGAAGCCACCATAAAAATCCTTGATGCTGTGATCTACTTTACTAGTAAGTTGACAGGGTTTAACTTGAGTATAATTTAATTGCTTTAGGCCTTATTACATAGCATATTATTATTTCCCTGTGACCCAGAAATGGCGGTTAAAAATGTATGGATAGATTTTAATACTCTGTATTCTGTAATAGTTACTAAACGTTTGTGCTGAAAACAATGTGAATGATACAATTTAAAGCATAAGAATCAAATATATTTTAACTCAGAGACATCACAGAATTATACAGGGAAATAATTGTGAAATAAAATTGTTTGGGGAAAAAACATCAATTTACTCTTAAAATAATTGGCATTTTGGAAAAATGTTTAAAATCTGTGAAAATATTATTTAATAAATTGTACTATGGTATATCATTTGGCCATAACATTGCTTAGTAATTCTTTTGCAATTCTCAAACATTTCAGTAATTTTCTTGAATTGCTTTTGGATATACAAAATTTCAGTGCCCTTATGACTGGCTACTAAGGATAAAAATATCCTCTTACTGTTTGTGTCCAAATTTTAAATCTTGACTTTGTGGCAATGCATCAATCTGATTTATAAGTGGAATCTCATCACAAAGTAGTTCTTAATTGTCAAGTGGAGCGATCATTTTGTTTGATTTTATCTGAATTTGTGTTGATGTCCTTTTGCCCTTAACAGTCAAAATAGAGATGTTTTAATTTCTTGAACCATGTACTGTTATTAGACAATAACCACAGGGCAATTTGTTAAAATAGAACTGGTTTTGAAATAATGCCATGTAAGTCTACATGTTTCCTAAACTAACTCAACATTTAATGTCTTTTTTAAGTCAATAGCCAAGGAGAGACAAGCTTTTACAAGACCATTTGCTCTCTGCTGACTATTCCATGGGTTCTTGGGCATTCTTCACAAGTCGTGTATCAGTCAGCTTCTTTTCCTGCCAGTCTGACTGCCCTCGCACAGAAATTTGCTCCAGCTTATTGTAAGTAGTTAATCCAGTGTGCCATACATTATATTTTTTTCTCTAATCTATACATGATTTTGTACCTGTGTTCATAGCTATTCAAAGTCGGGCACACTGTGTGTTCTTGCTCGCCCTGCTGCCGAAGAGTGTGTGCAGTGACTGGCGGTCCATGGTCTATCGTTGGGCCCTAAACAGTAAGAGCGAAGCTGAGTGTGCCAGTGCTGTCCGAGGCTTTCCTCTTCTGCTGCATCATCTGGGAGTCAAATCTCGTAGCCTCATCCATGAGGTTCTTCTGTACGTTATGTCTAAGCTTTATGATTATACGTTATTACTCGTTTTAAATGCTCTAATTACTACCAAACAACAGGGCGGTATATACTTACTTTTGATATAATAAAAGTATCGTGTGAATGTAGTGTGAAAATAGTTTATTTTAAACTATTCAATTCTATGTTTTTAAATGCTACATTGTCACAATTTTTTCAATATTACTGCCAAGAAATTCAGAAATGTTGATTCTGATGATAAGGAATTAACTTCAAAACAGACAGAACTAATTTTTTTGTGTAACACTACTAAGTTTTAAACCCTCTTTAGTGCATTAAGTAATGTATTAAAATGTAACTGCTTTTTACTATTCACTGAAAATGTTCTGTTTTTAAAAAAGTAGTTTTTCAGTGTTTTGAAGTTAATTTTAAAGGAGTTCATACTGTATTTTTTTTTTTTCAAGATGTACATGAAATATATATTTTAGAATTAGTCATTTTTAGAACTATAGTGAAGGATGATTTCAGAACACAAAGCTTTCGGAAATGACTGTTTTTTTTTTTTTTTTTTAACAATTTGTTGTAATGATCAATATTGTGCTCAGGAACAGACTCCAGGATGACTCGACACAAGTAAAGATGGAGTTGGCTGGTATTACAGGGCAGCTGACCTGCTGTTTGTCCGAGAGTTCGCAGCTACTGTTTCCCCTTCAGGGTAAAGGAAGGCCTGCTGAAGGTCTTCTCTGTGGTGGGGTCATTATTTCAGATGTCCATCCCAGCCCAAGCTCCTCTATTGAGGCTTCAATCCTCACCCCGTTCCTTCTTTTGCTAAGACCCGTGGAGGACACAAAGGTGAAGCAAGGTTTGTCTAGCATTTTCTTTTAGTTCTCAGTTTTCATTTAACTGCTTCAATTAACCATCAGCAAGATAAAAACCAAATAAACCTTTTTTGTTTGCCAGCTTTTATACAAAATATACGTCACCTGTTTAAGCATGTGAATCTGAGCAACAGTGATCCTGATACAAAAGCTCTAGTTATTGCATTGCTTAACCTCATTGAAGACCCAAATCAAGATGTCCGCGTTATGTTCGGCCAAAACATCAAGAACCTTCTGGAGTTCTGGAATGGAAGTGGCTTCCTTAAGGAGGTGCAGAACATTATTAATTCCCATAAATAATATTTATCCCCATGCAAAAAATAGAACAATGTAGATTTACATTTAAAGGATTTGTTTTTTGGCCTGCAGCTACTCGTAACTAAACTGAAAGAAGCTTACACAAATGCAAAGACCTCAAGAAGCAATGAGCTTAAAAACACTCTTATTATAACCACTGGAGAAATTGGAAGGTAGGACCATTTTCTTTGTCTTTATTTTTTTGCACAATTATATGGATGGTGGTTTTCTATTTCTTCGGTCCTATCAGAGCTGCTGAAGGAAACCTGGTGTCTTTTGCTCTACTTCGCCTGCTCCACTGCCTGCTCTCCAAGTCCACTCAGGTGTCCGTGGCCGCATACACTGAGATTCAAGCTCTGGCCACGTGTAGAGACCTTAAACTGCAATCCTTCTTCAACCAGTACAGGAACCCAATTTGCCAGGTTCTCACGTCTTCATTTTACACACATACATGCAACCTTATTAATACCTATGTACTGATACTGAACATGCACTACTTATACTAAGACTCTATCATTGATTTACTTGTATTGTACATGTATTTGTTATTAATATTAATATATAATAATAAGACATTTTGTATCTGCTGCATTGACAAATTAAAGGTGTTGCAACATTGTTTTTTGACATCAGTGTTGCTTTACCTTTTTATTGTCTGGAAACAGCCTAACTAGGAAAGCATTGAATTGATATATTTTAACATTCTTTTATACTTTGAGAACTTGTCTATATTTGCATTATTAATAGAGTGTTTTGATATCATGTAACATTTAATAACGTAACATGCCATTTTATCTGACACCATAGTTGTTTCTACTGATACGGGTGGTATCAGAACAAACAGCCAATTAAATTTGTGGATTTTCAGTACTTGGCGGAACTGCATTTTTTTTGTAAACTTGCATGATTGTTTATCATGCAATTATATTTTAAAAACAGTGAAATGTTAATCTCTTATTGTCTATCAGCATTATGCCATCTTTTAGAGCAATGTGACTTATTCTGATTTTGCTGGTTGTCTTTCACAAATAAAGAGACTATAAGGTTTTTTATAATAAAATAAACATTTCCTTTCCTTTTTTGGTAGTTCTTGGTGGAGTCTTTGCACTCGCGCCATGTGACGGCTCTACGCTGCACGCCAGACCAGAGCAGCGAGGCTCTACAGGAGGAGGCGGCTCATCAACGAGAGCTGGCACTGGACGTCTTGTCTCATGTAGCAAACGTCTTTGATTTCCCAGACTTAAACCGCTTCCTCAATGTAAATCTCACCTACCAAGGCATTCTAAGAAAGCCCAAAGCGCACTTACAGCTTTTCTTTTTCTCATTTGACAGAGAACGCTACAGGTCCTGCTTCCCTTTTTGGCAGCAAAAGCCAGTACAACAGCATCTGCCCTGATCCGCACCATCGCCAAGCAGTTGAACGTCAACCGCAGGGAAATGCTCATCAATAATTTCAAATACATATTCTCTCATCTTGTGTGTTCCTGTACCAAGGAAGAGTTAGAAAGAGCTTTCCATTACCTCAAGGTGGGACATTTGGCACCTTTGCAAAACAGCATTGTGCAAAATATGGACAGGAGACTAGATAGGTCTCAAGAATGTATTTATTCTGTTTTTCAGAACGAAACCGAAATCGAGCTGGGCAGTCTGCTGAGACAGGACTTCCAGGGTCTTCATAATGAGCTGCTGCTGCGCTTGGGAGAGCACTACCAGCAGGTCTTTAATGGACTGGCTATTTTAGCTTCCTTTGCCTCTGGTGATGATCCCTACCAGGGCCCAAGAGAAATCACCACCCCGGGGAGAATGGTACCGCTGTCCTGATTATTCTTGCCCAATTATAATATGTCTAAGTTCAAAGTCTGTAGGCATCTATCGCATATACGGACATAATTGAAGTGGCGATTCTTACCTTCATATGATTGAAAAAGACAGATGATTTGCAAATGAACTTTGTCTCTGCAGGCGGATTATCTGCAGCCCAAGCTTCTGGGCATCCTGGCATTCTTTAATATGCAACTGCTGAGTTCTAGTGCCGGAGAGAAGGAGAAGAAGAAAATGGTGAGGATTTTTGGAAAAAAAAATGTTGTCAAATGAGCATTAACTTTAAAATACAAACTGGATACTGTTTTTCCTATTTTACATTTTATTATTTATTTTAGTGTTCAAGTTCACATTTATTGCGTGTTTAGTAATTATTATTTTCTTGTCGGCTTTGATCTTTACAGTTTTTGGGGTATTTCGAAAATTAGTTTTTTAGGAGGACATATGTTTTTTGGACTATAAGACGCACTGGAAGGATAATTAATAAATGTCTGTTTCTATTACTATCATCCTCTACACATAAGACAACAATTTATCCGGATTATAATGCTCACAGTCAAGTTTTAGTGGGTCTTATAGTGAGGAAAGGCTGTAGTTTAAGCCTAAATACTTGTTTGAATCCTGACTCTGCCCCACAAGCTCTTTTTCTTATGTGCAAAGGCTCTGAACAGTTTAATGGCTCTGATGAAGCTAATGGGTCCGAAGCACATCAGCTCCGTCCGCGTGAAGATGATGACCACTCTCAGGACTGGCCTGAGGTACAAAGAAGACTTCCCAGAACTCTGCTGCAGGTACGTGTCCATATCAAATGCATCATTCAAGATCTGAAGATAGATTATAAGGTCTTCGTCACCAGTACCATCTGCCTTAGGTGATGACGATAAGATCCAGATTGTGCTTTAATTAGCTTTAGCTCATTAAAAACATAGGATTGTATCCACGTGGAGTGATGCGATGTTTAATGTCTGACAGAGTTCATGTTCAGCAAGAACCATCTGGATGTGATATGTCAGTGAAACGAAAAATATTTTTTGTGGCATTTTTGCTTACAGCCAAGGAAATGATAACTGTTTATTTTAGGACATGGGACTGTTTTGTGCGCTGTCTTGAGCCTTCCTATCTGGGTCCTCTTCTGAGTCATATTATTGTGGCTTTGCTGCCACTCATCTCCATCCAGCCTAAAGAGACGGCCGTGATCATGCATTGCCTCATAGTGGAGAACAGGTGTGTGTGTCTTTTCCTGTGTTCCTGTTTTCACACAGTTTGTTAACATAGTTTTGTCACACAGTTTATTTCAATTTAGGAATATATAAATAAATCAATCAATAACTCCCTTTTTTATATTGTTAGTGCACTTAGATTTGCACTGAAACAGCCACGTACATTTCAACCATTAAATCATTTAAACCTGACAGACTTTAAGGCTAACCTATTATTTTACCGGCCTATCATATTGTACATTTTGCATATTACGTATTATTATAATACGTAAATGTATAAATTATGATGTATAAACGTCAGAATGAACAACATAATTGGTATGAACAACTGTAATAGAGTCCAACCAAGGTCATATTTTGGCCCAAGCCGAAACCAAAAGCAAGCCGTTATAATTTTTGCTTTCTGTTCAAACTTGTATTTCTTTATATTCTTTATTTGTTGTATATTGTATATAATTTATTTATTTTATATATATATTTAAATAAATGTAACATGTATAACTTTAGTATCATTATAAAATTCATTCTTATTTTTATATANCAAAGTCACAGGGTCGATGTTCTTGACTTGCAAGCTTGTTCAGTCTCTTTCAAACTGCGCAAAATTCACAATTGTATATATATATATATTATATTTATTATTATTATTTTTATTTTACAAACCTGATCATTTCAGAACAACATTTCATTTTTGTGTTTGCTGTATCTGCCTGTTACAATTTCCACAATTCCTCAGAATTACAAGCAGTAAGGATAAAGTCGTTTCTATGGAAACAGAGGCAGTGGAATCCAACCTCATATAATTTCTGGACGGAACTGCGTATGTTGTGGTGGGGGATAATGTGGTCCATCACATAATATGTTCCTGTGGAAACCAGAACATGTGGAAATAAGTTCCACATGTCCAACCCTGAATGCGATTGGTAAAATCATGCGTCTGAATAAACCGTCACATCTCTTTTAATCAGAAGAAAGTCAGCGTTTCACCAACAACTTTTGCCATTGCCGTCATTTTTTTTAATAATTTTATTAATGATTTCAGGGAGGAAGTTCAGGACTTTCTGCATGAAATCTACTTTCTTCCTGACCATCCCGAACTGAAAGACATTCACAAGGTTCTTCAGGACTATCGTAAGGTACAAGCTCATTCATTAGTGATGATTGAGATCACGTCACTTTCAAATGATGTTTTTTGTATGAATAATTTGTAAAAGCTAGATGCAGGTCATTTGTTTACCATCATTTTGTAATCACAGCAAACCTCAAAAAGCACGGACACACTGACTGCACTGCAGCTCTCCATGCGGGCAATCCAGCACGAGAATGTGGACGTTCGCATTCATGCCCTCAACAGCCTTAAGGAGATGATCTACAAGAACCAGGTGGGAATCATTCTTGATTTCATCTGATCTGATTCTGAATTGGTCTCTTCAGAATGTATATTATTTATTAATGGGTGAAGAGATCCCACTTTGTCATTTGTGCGGGAATGTATTGTCTATAAAGCNATCTACAAGAACCAGGTGGGAATCATTCTTGATTTCATCTGATCTGATTCTGAATTGGTCTCTTCAGAATGTATATTATTTATTAATGGGTGAAGAGATCCCACTTTGTCATTTGGTCGGGAATGTATTGTCTATAAAGCACATGTTAATTGAATGTGATCAATGTGGGGGATATTAGTCAACAGTTTTATTCGAAAAATATTTTAACAGACGTTTTTAAGAATGTTTCACCACAAAGGGTTTTTACACATTTTTTGATTTTATAGTCTGTTATAATTTGTTAACACAACAAATTGTCTTGTTGAAAATTGTCTTTAATTTATAATTGAAAAAATTGAAAAAATGTAACAAATTCAAAATCTTAAATTATTTTCTTTTTTATGTATAAAACAATAAAAAATTTACAGCTAGTATATGAATGGAATAGTTATTTTCCATACAGTTGATAAATCTGACAATGGTTAACATAATGTAATCTATCCAGGGGTAGACAATAAGGGCAATTTTCCTCTGGCCCACTGGGCCAGTAACTTTTCTAGTTCACTGGCCCGAATATCAAAACCACTGGCCCAGGTCGTCGTCTTGTGCATTTATCC
Source organism: Paedocypris carbunculus (assembly GCA_028128575.1). Classification (NCBI taxonomy): domain Eukaryota; kingdom Metazoa; phylum Chordata; class Actinopteri; order Cypriniformes; genus Paedocypris; species Paedocypris carbunculus. The sequence goes on along the minus strand of SOMO01000039.1, from coordinate 737,481 downwards.
GAATAATCGCAAAAAAAAAACAATTCTTGCTTGAACAACATGAAAATCATTTCATTTGTTTAATGTAGGTTTAGCGCAAAGTGCAGCAAAACTGAGCAAAAACAGAACAAGTGCAATTCTCTGCCTTTTCTTTTCGTATTTTCTTTTGCTTTCCCTCAATTCCTCTCGTGATTTTTTTCTTTCTTCCTGAAACATGTCACCTAGCTCAGTGGCGCCCATTGGAAAACATTTTTGTGTCTTGTGCCCATTAACGCACCCAAGTAGGTCCGGGCCACCGGGCCATTTATATTGTCGACCCCAGCTATCCCTCTCTTGGATTCACAGCTGTTGTCTTTGTTTTGCAGGACTCTCTGCTGAAGCATGTCTTAGACAGTGAGATGGTAGAGCCCGTGATCTCTCAGCTTGTGACTGCGCTGCTTCGAGGGTGTCAGGATGTCAATCCTGAAGCCAGACTTTTGTGTGGAGAGTGCCTGGGGGAGTTAGGGGCCATTGATCCCGGTCGGTTGGACTTTTCTCCGGCTGACACACAGGGGACCGGCTCAACATTTGTGGTGAGTTTAGAGTTTTCAAACATTTTGTAACTGTTTTTGAATGCACTTGATTACATCACTTTCTCTTTACTTTAGAGTGGCATTGATGATCCAGACTTCGCCTACGAGTTACTCACAGAACTTACTAGAACATTTTTGGCCTATGCAGATGACGTGAGAGCTCAAGATGCTGCTGCTTATGCCATGCAGGTGCGATCCACTACAGATAAACAGTAGGAAGATTTAACTTTTTTTTTTTTTTAGAGTACATTTTAGGAATAGGTCGAATGTTTGACTGAGAAGTGCGACACAACACATTTTCCAAACATAAATTATCTGAAATATTGACTAAAAGAAGATTGTCTTTTAAACTGCTCAAACATAGACAAACAGATTTTTTTTTGTTCGTTTTTGGAGGTCATTTGGTTTTGCAGAGATTTTAAAGATAATAATAAGGCCTAAACAGCATAGATTTAATAAAATTAATAAATAAAATAATAATAATAATATTAATATCTATTACTTGATAACTTGATGTTCTGCAATGATAAGTATCATGTTTCTCATTTATATTTACGTCTATATGATTTTGAAGTGCAATGATTGCTATATTACAATAAAAAGGTTGCTGTAGAAACAGTATTTATTTTTGAATTTGGTTTTAATTAGAAGTGTTTCAATATGTATATAAATACAGTATATAGACCTTATGCAATATTTACTAAGAGTGTGTAGTTTTACATCTACTGTATTTTTTTTTTTTTTTGGAAAGGAGGACACAATTGAAAACACAAGAATATATTTACTTATTTCTTTGAAGAGTTTGAACATTGAACTTTTCAGGCTAGAGTTTTAATTTATGTGCTTTATAGTGATACTGTATTGAATATAAGATTAAATACTTAAATTATTAATTTATGTTTTCAGGAATTGTTATCGTTATTTGACTGTCGAGAGAGCAGGAGTGACTCTTCCGGCCGCAGACTATGGAGAAGATTCCCTGAGCAGGTTCAGGAAATTTTGGAGCCGCACCTCAGCACCAGGTCATGTGATATTAATTTAGTTGAATGTGGTATTCATTTACTTAGTTAATCGTAGCTGTTATTATATTTTATGATACATGATTAAAATGTGTTTGAAAACCATGTATTCATTTGAGTCGCCAATAAACTGACTGCTTTAATCATCTGAAGGTATAAGAGTTCACAGAAGGTGGTGAACTGGTCCAAACTGAAGAAACCAATATATCTCAGCGGCCGGGGAAGCACATTTTCAGATTGGTCTGCAACCTGGGCTGGGTATCTGATCAGCAAAGTAAATTCACAGTCACTATTTATCTTAATATCACACTGGGAAAATGCTAATTGAAATTCTTCTTCTTGATTAAGGTCAGACATGAACTTGCTGCCAAGGTCTTTAACTGCTGCAGCTTCATTATAAAGCATGACTATAAGGTGACCATCTACATGCTGCCTCACATTCTGGTCTATGTTTTAATCGGATGCACTACAGAGGAGCAGAGAGAGGTAGGCTGTCACTTCCTGGTCCAGTTGAGATTATCTTCTGTCAGCTCCAGTATCAAGAGACAGACATTGATAGGACCGCTCAGGAGGTCTATTCTGCTTGCGTCTTATAGGTGACAGAGGAGATTATGGCAGTGCTAAAAGAGCGTGATGGCCGTTTGGCTCGGCTTCAGGATAATGCATCCAGTCTGAGTCAGCTCAGCACACAGACTGTCTTCTCTATGCTGGACCACCTCACTCAGTGGTCCCGTCACAAGCTGCAGAGCTTCAGTTCTAACAAGAGGGCAGGAAAGCATGCCAAAGACCAACAGCTGAACAAGCCTACAGGTTTTCTTTTTTGAGCATATTTACTTTTGCTTTTAAAATGTAGAATTATTTCTGTAGAAAAACCTCGGCAGTACTGTATATATAAACTTTTTTTATACATTGTATCAGGATTTTTTAATGGTTTTTAAAATATAAATTGAAAATATATAAAAAAAAATTTTTTTTTTTAATATAAAACAGTTACCAGAGAATAAATATAGTTGCGTTTGCAAGTATTCATTTTGTCTATAGAGTGATTCATTTTTTAATACAATGTTGTTAAAGTTACAACTTTCCGGCATTTAGAGAAATCAATGTTTGTAAAGAAAGTACTATTTAGGACTATTTAGTACTGTACTACTGTTTAGTATAGTAAAGAAATCATACTGTTTAACTGTCTAAACTGGCAGTAATATTATTACATATTATTTGTAATATTGCTATTATACTAAAGATGTATCTATTATTTTACATTTTACAGAGTTATTGTATGTGTTCTACATCTTTGCTTTGTTGTTATTTTCCCTCTCTTAGGTGTAGAGTCTAGCGAGTATCAGAGTGTGGTGGCCTTCCTCACCAGTATTCCTCAGGATGTGTTGGCCAAAGCGTCTTTTCGCTCCAGGGCCTACACACGGGCGGTCATGCATTTTGAATCCTTTATACGTGAGAAGCAGCAGAATATTCAGGACCATCTTACATTTGTACAGGTCTGAATAATGTGAATTTAATGTCATCATCAAGTATTGTTGTGTTAAATCACTTGTGAAGTCACACAGAATCTCAAATGAAGCCCCCTTTTGAGTTTCACATGTGAAGGTGATAAAGAGATGGAGAATATATGCTTGGGAATGCTTTGCGTTTAAATGGCTCTTGAGGCTGAAAGATATCCTACAGTAAACAAATTTTTTATTGCATAAGGAGCAAATATTCTGTAAATATCTAAATACCGGTCAGGGACTTTGGTTTTTGTGTTTTAATGTTTAGTTTCATGTGTTTGTTCTCTCTCTCTCTCTTTGCGTTTGTAGTTCGATTAATTTTTTAGTTTAGATTTTGTTCACTGATACTACATTTGGAAATATCAACTTTACCAGTCTATAGTCTTTAAATGTATATATTTATTTATTTTTTTGTTCTTGTAGAGTTTGTATGCAGCCATGCATGAGCCTGATGGCGTCAGGGGAGTGAACGCTCTGAGAAAAGAGGAGCCGTCTTTGAGAGAGCAGATCCTGGAGCACGAGAGCATCGGCCTGCTTCGAGAATCTACCGCCTGCTACGATAGGGCAATTCAGCTGGAGCCAGACCAGGTTGCAACCATACACATTTATATATAGTATTTACGCAAATATAAGCATATTATTTTTTATATTTATT
>SOMO01000039.1:719580-733718 GCA_028128575.1 Paedocypris carbunculus | reverse complement strand
TTTATTTTGAATTTTCGACACTCAAAAACTGATGCTTGATGAAAAGTGGGTGCTTATTATCGCCAATTTCAAATATGCGCCCATTTTTCCATACTTCACTAACAAACAGAAACACATCGTGTTTGTGCAGCCGCGCACATGTACGTCTTTAAATAATGTGTAGGCAGACGTGCATACAGTTAAGTGAGTGAAACTTGTCAATATGGCAATATGAACCACGTCAAAATGAAGTTTCGTTTATGTTGTATTTCGTTTTTCATATTAATGACTTTCGTAAAGTCATTAATTATTTAATAGACAGACCATATTCGATCCGTTTGATCCCCGTTGTTGGCCAACTGCTAGGGCCTGAAACCGACTCCAGCCCCACAAAATCTTCGGAACAGAAAGAAAACGGTTCAAAACAAAGAACACGAGTTAAGTCAAACGCAATCAAATCACTATGTGTGCTGTACAGCAAAACAATGCTGTTCTGATATTTACATCTAACAAAAACCGAGCTCAGCTTTGGTGTGGCTGCACAGGAGGCTCATGGAGGCCTCAATGGAGGATTATGGGAGTTGGGGTTTTAAAGATTAGAATATTTATTTATTTATTTATTTATTTTAAACTATTGTTCTATTAAAACAACATTGAATTGAGTCAAGTCACAAGTTAGGTTTAATAAATACAAAAAGAATATTTTTTTTTAAGAGAAAATCATCGTAATTTGAACGGAAATGTAAAAATGTAACAAAAATATATTTTGCACCTGAAAAATTAGAATTCGCATTAATACGATTTTCTTTCTGAATGTTGAAATGTTGAAGACAGCTCTTTACTAAAGGTATTTACAAATGGCTGGGCATTTTCATACTAAGGTAATGTTAAGAATGCATAAGTGAATTATTCTGTGAATGTTCATAACATTTAAAAATTATATTGTGATGTGTATTTGTATATTTTTTTTAACTTTGTAAATCTTTTAATCAGCTTGTCCATTATCATGGGGTGATGAACTCGATGTTGGGCCTCGGTCAACTTTCTACAGTGATAACCCAGGTCAATGGTGTTCTGGAAAGCAGGTAAATACTCTTTATTAGTTACATGCTGTCTGGGCTTTTGTGAATACCATGGTTGGTCTTCTAAAGGCCACGGTGGAAGTCTGATCTGAACGCTTATCGAGTGGAAGCTGCATGGAAGTTGTCCAAGTGGGATTTAGTGGAAGACTATCTGGCTTCAGGTAACGCAGTTGGGCTTTTCATAAATCTGATTTTTAATTTTAAATGTTGTTTCTGTTGTTTTTTTTTTTTACCAACATATTCTTAGATCGCAAGTCCACTACATGGGGTGTCAGACTCGGTCAAATGCTCCTGGCAGCCAAGAAGCAAGACTCTGAAGTATTTTACGAAAAGCTTAAAATCACCAGAAAGGAGCAAGTGGTTCCTTTATCAGCTGCTAGTTTTGAATGTGGCACATATCAAAGAGGATACGAGTACATTGTCAGGTTAGCAGACCTGTTTGGAAAGTTGTTTTTAGTTGGAAAGGTTTTTAGAAAATGTTTTTTTTTTTTAATTAGGTCAAGTTCCTATGCTTTTCATGTGCATGTGCAACCATTGTTTCCCATTGCAATTCCTATATAATTTTCAATTTTGTAACACTATGTGCATGTGTTTGTTTGTTTGTTTGTGTGTGTGTGTGTGTGTGTGTGTGTGTGTGTGTGTGTGTGTGTGTGCGTGTGTGGGTGCATCACAGGCTACACATGTTGTGTGAGTTAGAACATGCCTTCACCGAGCTCCAGAGGGAAAGCATAGAGACTGGAGGCTCCAAGAAGCACGAGTCCAAACTCAACTGGGACGCCCGTCTACTTATGACCCAGAACTCATTCCGAGCCAAAGAACCGGCCCTAGCCCTGCGGAGAGCTCTGCTCAGTCTTAGCAAGGGGTAAGGAATCTTTTTTTTTTTTTCAATTTCTTCTAGTTGTTTATTTTTTTAGAGCGGTCTATTGTTAATTTTGTATTTTTGTTTATCATGTACAATATTTATTTAAAAATGTATGTTTAGATTTGGTTTGATTAAGATAAAAGTGTTTAGAGCCAATCCCAGAATCTCTGGACATGACCAAAACAGGCAGCCAGAGTTGCAAGATGAGAAGAACAAACACACACGTTCACACTTTCAGTCACACCTTCTATCGTGTGTGTTCTATTGAGCATGTTTTTTGCTGTGTGAAGAATCGATGGTTTAGCCCACGTCAACACTGAGGCGGTGTTCACACTCCATACAGAAAGGCTTTGGCCAGGCCTCAATCTTGGTTCTTTCTTGCTTTTAGGCAACAGCTTCGCTGTACGTCTTGGGAATATTTCAGTATTTCATTTGACATTTAGCAGTTTTGAACTGATTCACTTCTTGGCAGAACTTTGTGTGAAGAACAGGTTGGCGAGTGCTGGCTGCAGAGCGCTCGTGTGGCCAGGAGAGCCGGGCATCACCAGACGGCCTTCAACGGCCTTCTCAACGTGGAGAACTCCCACCTCTCGGATCTGTTCATTGAGAAAGCCAAGTGGCTCTGGTCTAAGGTCTGTTGGTTGATTTGTCATTTATTGCTCTTTGCTGAACATGTAGTTATTGAGAAAGATGTGGTTTTTCAGGGCGATGTGCATCAGGCTCTGATAGTCCTGCAGAAAGGTGTGCAACAATGTTTTCCCGATGACCGGCCGCTCACGGATCCCAAAATAATTCAAATAAAAGGGAATGCATTGCTCCTAGTGGGCAGATACATGGAAGAGACGGCCAACTTTGAGAGCAATGCCATTATGAAAACCTACAAGGTATTTTTATGAGCTAAGTGCTCTCTGACACAAGGTGGCACTAGACAGCATTAGAAAGGCACCTTTCAAGCAATACAATGAAAAATGTCATTTTTGTCTTTTTTTTTGTTATAAAGGATGTAACCAATTTGTTGCCAGAATGGGAGGATGGAAACTTCTACCTGGCGAAATACTACGACAAGGTGATGCCTATGGTTACTGACAACAAATTAGAAAGACAAGGCAACCTAATTCGCTATATCGTCACTTATTTTGGAAAGTAAGACATTTTGAAGCGTTCTTGCGTTCTATCTTCTTGTTGTTCACACATGCACATGTAATGAGTGTATTTTCTGTTAGAGCCTTGCAGTTTGGGAATCAGTACATTTATCAGGCCATGCCCAGAATGTTGAGCTTGTGGCTCGACTATGGAGCAAAAGTTTATGAATTTGAAAAAGGTAACAATTAATGACATTTAATTACCATCAATAAATTGTATATTCTTCATATGCTGTATGTTCAGTTGATACTTTTTTATTTTGACCTGTTTATATTTATAGGGTTTTTTATTTTACTTTATATTTAATGAAACTCTTAAGTCTTATAAAGGTACTTATAGTACAATATCTTCTTTTAATTTCCTGGCTGTTTTATATTTCACTGCTGTGTGCGTGACAAATAAAGTTGGATTTCAATTTGATTTTAGGATCGCATCGTTGTTTACTTAAAACTGTAATGGACTTTAGGTCACTTTACATTAAAGCCATTGCTAAACACATGCAAATGTAGCTTTATTCCTTTATGTTTTTGACTAAACCCTACTTTGCTGTGTTCTAGCTGGCCGTTCTGACCGAGTGCAGATGCGTGCAGAGCTGACAAAGATCAATTCTGTCATGACCGAGCACACCAACAACCTTTCGCCTTACAAGTTCCTCACAGCTTTTTCCCAGCTCATCTCCCGCATCTGCCATTCCAACAATGAGGTCTTTGCTGTGCTGATGGAGATCGTGGCCAAAGTTTTCCTAGCGTACCCACAGCAAGCCATGTGGATGATGACTGCGGTGTCAAAGGTCAAATACACCTCCATCTGTTACTCTACTCAACGTCTTTCTCTGTTACCATTTTAAGTGTGTTTTTTATTGCAGTCTTCCTATCCTACTCGGATGAATAGATGTAAGGAGATCCTGAAGAAGGCCATCAGTCTGAACGAGTCATTTGGAAAATTTATCGGAGATGCCAATAGACTGACCGACAAGCTCGTGGAACTCGGAAATAAACCAGTAGGACATTTTGCGCAAAATGTTCTCAATTAAATAGATGTTGAATGGATTAGGAATAGAGTTTAAAATTATTTAAAATGGGTGTTCAGGAAAATACAAGGCTAAATGCAAAAACTAACTGGGACTTTCTGGTTTCTCCGTGTATTCATGTTCATCATCTTCCATGCACATCTCCAATCTTGGATTTGTTGGACTATCTTGCTCCTGCATCATTATTTGACCCGCACATAATCAGTGTTTATTTTGTTTATGCTTATTCCTGGAGTTACATGAGGGCGAAGTCTATTTTTGATTAACAAAGCTTGTGCCCTCCCCACTCCAAAACGACATGATTTACTGTTGTTATTATTACCAAATGAAGATCAATATTAATCATTTGTTCCAAATCGATCACTTTTTCAGAATCTTTTCCCACTCAGTTTGATTAGTTTTTTTGTTGTGAAGGTGGACAGCAACAGCAGCACTCTCAGCATGAGTATACACTTCAAAATGCTGAAAAAGTTGGTGGAAGAACCTACTTTCAGCCAGATCCTGATTCCCCTGCAGTCGGTCCTCATTCCAACCCTTCCCTCTACTGGAGGATCCAACCCAAACCACGATGCCTTTCCTGGACACTGGGTCTACCTTGCTGGATTTGATGACACGGTTAGGCATCTGTTGTTTGTCCTAAGAACAACTTTTTTTTTCTGAATCAATACAATCGCTTTCTCTTCCTAAAGGTGGAGATCTTGGCATCCTTGCAAAAGCCCAAAAAGATCTCACTCAAGGGCTCGGATGGAAAGTTCTACACTATGATGTGCAAACCCAAAGACGACCTGAGGAAAGACTGCAGGCTGATGGAGTTCAACTGTCTCATTAATAAGGTAAAGTCTTTCCGTTCAGTTGAATTTCTGTCAATCTGGTTTCACTGATAATTTGGCTGTTTTAAATCATTGCTAGTCTTTGAGGAAAGACGCAGAGTCGAGACGGAGGGATCTGCACATCCGGACATATGCCGTCATCCCGTTGAATGAAGAGTGTGGAATTATAGAGTGGGTCAATAACACGGCGGGATTGCGCCACATTCTCACCAAGCTTTACAAAGAGAAAGGTCAGCAGATTAAACAGAACACGCATTATTGAATATTTAGAACTTTCCATAGTGTTGTATTTCATGCAGACAGAATAAAAAAAGCATCATGCTAACGTAACAACCAATGTGTTTATAACGTCAAATTTTTACCATGTTCAACATTGAGTATATATCAATGTGTTTGCGCTCACTTTTAAATTAATGAGTTTAAAAAATAACATGGGTTTCCTCTGGGTCTCCTGAATGGGAGTGTGAAAAATTGGTCTGTTTGTGTGTCCTGCTCTGTGATTGGTTGGCTAACCAATGGTTATTTGACAGAAAAACATTTCAGAAATTAGTGTATGGACGGATTATAATCACCATTTAGAAAGTGTGCACTATTATTAATAAAAAACGAACCTAGCATTCTTTGTATGCAAATGTATAATTTCTTAAAAATGTGTTGGTGATTTTGTTTTACGGAGTTGTTTGCTTGTTATTGCATGTCATTCACAGTAATTATAAATATTTCACTCCTTCTTGACTCCCACAGTATACAGATTAAAAGTTGACTTATTCTTTGACAGCCTAACGTTTCTCCTTTTTCCCCCCTGAGCAGGAATTTATGTCAGTGGGTCGGAACTGCGGAAGATGCTTTTACCCAAAACGGCCACTTTTCAGGAGAAGCTGAAGCTACACAAAGACAATCTGTGTGCCCGACACCCACCCGTCTTTCATGAGTGGTTTCTGCAGACATTTCCGGACCCTACTTCCTGGTATATCTGAAACGACTATCTCAAGCTATCTCATTTCTTTCATCTTTACCTGAATATGCTTTTGAAGTGAGCTACGCTACGTCCGATGATTTCAGTTGTTGCGAACTCTTGTAGGTACAACAGCAGGTCCGCTTACTGCCGCTCTACTGCTGTCATGTCCATGGTGGGCTACATTCTTGGCCTGGGCGATCGGCATGGAGAAAATATCCTGTTCGACTCCTTAACAGGCGAATGCATCCATGTTGATTTCAACTGCCTCTTCAACAAGGTGTGAGATGGTGTGATGCGCCTGTAGGATCTGTCTTCCTAGCTCATGATGCTGAAGTGTTGTTTGCTGCTTTAGGGAGAGACATTTGATGTTCCTGAAGTGGTTCCCTTCCGTCTCACTCAAAACATGGTTCATGCGATGGGGCCTATGGGCACCGAGGGGCTGTTCAGACAGGCCTGTGAAGTCACTCTCAGACTCATGAGGGACCAGAGAGAGCCATTGATGAGGTGTGTGCGTGTGTGTGTATGTGTGTGTACAGTATAACATACACTTCATAGTGCACAAGTTAAATTCAGAAGACAATTTCCAAGCATGATTTTCATGCGATAATGTTCATTTTCACAGAATGTGTGGGAAAATGTGTCTGCAAAATTTGTTCATACAATTGATAATATAAATAGAAATCTAGTAAACGTAAATACATATACAGGTACTATATAAACCTATTTTAGTTACGTCTTCTATTCTTTACTTTTTTTTTTATTTCAATGAAATGGTTATGTTCAGCCTACAGATGATCTATGCACTCATTATTTACTCTTGATTTTTAGACCTTACAATAATGATTACAAAAATGTGTGACAGTCACCATGACTTTTCTTGGGATTGCTTCTATATAAGAACATTAATTTCTATTACTTTTTAATGTTTGCTTGTTTCTACCCAGTGTGTTAAAAACATTCCTACATGATCCTCTGGTGGAGTGGAGTAAACCTGTCAAAGGTTCCTCTAAGACGCAGGTCAACGAATCTGGAGAGATTCTCAATGAGAAGGTATAATATGTACCTCACTGGTGTGAAATTGCTTCATATAAAGCAGATTTAAACTCTTTTAGAGATGGATTTAGAAATGGATACAGTTTCAAATGTAAGATTACAAACTTGATGGAACAGCTGTGTGGTTCTGCCTCCTCTAGGCGAAGACTCATGTCTTGGACATCGAGCAGCGACTTCAGGGAGTGATCAAGAGCAGGAATAAAGTCAAGGGCTTGCCACTCTCTATTGAAGGACATGTGCACTACCTCATTCAAGAAGCCACGGATGACAACCTCTTGTGCCTCATGTACATTGGATGGGGGTCATATTTATGAAAAACGTTTGCACTGATTAGTCACACAGGCCAAAATAAAGTTTAGTTGCTGTTTCTGCATTTTGGCTCAATTCTTAAAACCATGGTTATACATTTTGTTCTTTGCAAGAATGAACTAATTTAATTTTACTGGGTTTTTTTTTTGACAAGTTTATGGTAAAATTTTATTCTAATAAATGTATTATATAATTGCATTTCTGACAGAATAATAAGCAAAATTAAGATGTGCCGCCTTATTGTCTCCGTTTTTTTCCTTGAAAAATACTGAATATTCGGTTTTCAAATCGATCGATCATGCAGCATCCTTAACGGGTTTCCAGCTTTTTGATTGGTCACTGTAATTATTTTCACCCGCGCTCGTGCTGACAGTCGGTGCAGCCCACTCGCGTGCTTAGCACGCGCGTTTAGCCATCCTGTTCTAAACATCTTGCGCATCTTTCTGATTCAGGTACGTATGTTAATCACTCTTCCGACGACGGCGATTTTCGAATCAGTTGTTTAGCAGCCTTGCAAAGCCTTTTTCGGATGCTGCGGCTGAGGCGTTGCTCATGCCGAGCTAGTGACACAGTCGTGTTTTAAGTTTATGCTGTTTAACATAAAACTCGAGTCATTTTCTTCGATCATTTTGTGCGGTTTCTATTATTGTACGTATTCTCAACCAAAGCTTAGCGGTTAAGTAAAACCGTCATTTGAGGCTTTATGCTTATAATCAGCTGTGACTCGATTCAAATTGAGCTGTCCAGATACATTATAATAAAATAATTATATAAAATATACGTACAATTTCAATTAGGTGAAAATCTTCATCCGACAAATGAGTGAATTGTAATTTGTGGTTAAAACATTTGTCAAAGTTGTGCATTTGTGTCCTAAAGAAAAACTGTAAAATTGTAGTCAATGTTTATGTTGAGCTGTTATTGTTTTTTCACAAGTTGTTATTCAAGATACATCTGTCATAAAATACAGATAGCAATGCATAAATAAAAAAGACTGGACCATAAAAACATAAATGAAAGACAATGGATAATCCCGCTAAAACGCAACATTCAGTAAGGTTTAAAACAAGGCAGCATGAGGGAGAATAACTGCAATGACAAGTGAAGCTAATATTTGAAGAACACAATGTGAAGAACACAAAGAAAACCAAATTTAGGGCAAGATCAAGATGAAACAGACGTAGGCTTCAGACTAAAATAACTATGACTAAAATTGTACATTTTCTTTTCCCCGGTGTAACATTGAAAATGCAAAAAATGTGTTGCCTTCTGTTATGTTTGTTTTTGTTATGGTATATATTTAGAACAAGTCATAAACAAATCAAAGTAAGATGACAAAAAATGCTAAGTATAAAAATTATTTTGTGTTTCCTCAAATTTTGCTGCAGTTTTGTTTCAAAACTTGTGGAGCAATCAAGGACGAAGAATATTTCACCTACAGCTCAAATAAGAATGTAAAATCTGACAAATTGTGTCAGAGATACACACTTCACAACACTCAGAATATTGAGTGTAGTTTGTGAAAATGAAGAGCACTGTTAAAAGCAGATTCTCAGCGCTTAAGCCCGATACTCTGGACTTCATCTCTCCTGGGGTTAGCGACACCGTATCAAAAGGGGGGCAACACAACACGGTCCAAAGAAGCAAAACCCTAGAAAATGTGAGAGAAATTGGGCGCAAACAACTCAAGAGCCTTGAATGCGAAGATGAAACCAATCTGTGTTATTGCGAGAAGCTTGTGACCAGTGTCAGCTTTTCAGAATTGGAGGCGCCTCATGAGAACAGTGATATGTCTGGAAGAGCTCATGAAATCATTGATTTCCGCAACCTAACACCTCAAGTGGTCTTTGTACCCAGCATTGGAAAATCCTTTCCTAAAAAGTTCACTCTGAGGAAACCAAGAAAAGCCATTAAAGACTTGTTTATTCACCGACGACACACACACAAGAAAACAATACCACAGAATACACCATGCTGTGCTCCATTGAAGGAAGCAAAAAAGCCGTTGCGGCACAGAGAACCTTCTCCTGGTGCCTTCTCGGATTCTTCGGCTGAATATGGTGGCACTGTTTGTGAAGATGCTGCTTCACTAAAAAGCTTTGGCTCTCAGGCTGGTTGTGGTGAGATTTTTGCTGATGATCTTGGATCTTGTGAGGGAATCTTTTATGCTCCTCCCAATGAAGGTGGCCGTGAACCTCTAAGCCAAATTCCAACTGCCACAAGTTTTCAAGGAGGTAAAGAATGCTTGGCTTCTCCAGGTTATACCGACTCCATGAGCATGTATGGGCTTTTGAGGACGTTATTTAGAACTATTGGTCAAGATTCATATCCTGAGCCCAAATCTACAGAATCCACAATACTTTATGGAAAGCATTCCAATACCAAACCTAAAGATGTAACTACAAATCCCCCCAATCTTGAAGATACAAAGAATAGGAAACTTGCCAAAGTGCTAACACCCAAAAGTGACAACCAAGGAAGCACTAGTGATGAAGGCTACTGTGATTATCTCTCTCCTGGACCTGAAGACCAAAGCAGTAAAATTTCCCTCTCGCCAGTCCATTCTTTTGACTTTCCAAGGGACTCTTGTAGTGGAGATGCTCTATATGAGCTGTTCTGTGAGCCATCTCTTGAGGTGAAACCCATCTTAGACAATGAGACTGATCTAACAGAGTGTAGTGACCTTCCATTATCCATGTACAGCTTTTACAATGGAGCAGAGGAGAATCTTTCTTCTCTTTTTGCGAGAGACTTTGTTGGGGAAGACCTGCAAAGCAAATGGTTGGGGAAGGATTGCTTTCTTAAGCTTTGCGACACAGAGCTCTCTCTGGCTATGGGTTTAGTGAAATGGGTAAAACAGGGGCCAGTCGGATGTTGTCCAGCCAAAAAAAAGTTTTTTCAATCTGGTGATAAACAAACAGAAGATTTAAGCCAGAGACCGCAAATGTTATTGATTGGAAACCAAAATCCAAAAGATGGTTTCTTAACTCTTAACGGTAAAGAAGACGAGCTTCATTTGAAATGCACCACCAACCAAGGTGTTCCCTTGACAATGCATTGGCCTTCACAGCTTGATGAAAACAAGGGGATGCCAACCACAAGAAGTCAACAAACAACTTCAGCAAGTGGTGCATGCTTCAAGATTTTCAATATGGATTCCCTTAATTTTCCACATGGAAATTTGTCATCTCCATTGATAAGCTCTCCTGCCTCCGAGACAAGATCATTGTGTGTATTTGCAATCAATAAGGAGTCGCTTTGTGAATCCTGCAAAAACTCTCTGAAAGTTAAGGCTAAAGATTTACATCTGTGCCGTTCCTGCTTGTCCCACATTGAGAAAATCCAAACTTCAGACCTTAGAGTTGATAAACAGCTTCTCAAGCCCAGCTTAAAACCACAGCTTAACCAAGATCTTCTGTCCCCATCCACAACCTGCAATATAAGCAGTGATATCAGCATAGCTTCACTTGTGAATCAGTGTGCCCATCAACTGTCTACTGTACAGATTGAGGACTCGACTCAAACAAACGTAAACCTGGAACAGAGTCGCTTTGAAGATGAGGAGGATAAAAACAAGGAACACTCTCAAAAGAACAAAAAGTCAAGAAACAACAGGAGACCACTTGCAACTAAAGACAAAAAACATTCCTTGAAAAGATCCAGCATCTCTGGTCTTCATCATAAACCATGCAATGTGGAGGTAGAGAAGCTTGGCTTGGTCTTACACAACGATTCCCATCATTTGGTCTTGGATTCCAATGCGACAGATGCTCATTCGCTTGGTGTCGGAAATAAATCTCACACCAGGAGACCCAGATCTCTTCCATTAATGGCTTCTGCATCCCATGACTTGTCTTGCAAATATGGCTGTATTGAACTTTTGAATAAGGCAGAAAAAGGAACCATATCAAACAGCAGACACAGGTCAAAGCATCGCAAGAACTCTGCGCTGAATGAGAACACGTTTGGAGATCCGACAAGTGAACGCAGATGCAGAATGAAGAAGTGAAGTCCAGATTTTACAGGTGCTTGTACTCATTGATTCACCTCATCATCTTATATCCATATATCCATTCATCTATCCATCCATCCATCCATCCACCCACTCACCCATCCATCCATCCATCCATCCATCAGGTTTGAATCCTAGACCCTTTACCCACTTCTCTGGGCTTTGTTGGGGTTAGGGAGAGAAAACGTATTCTTTTTAATGTAAGTCAATATGATGAGACATCACTGTAATATATGAAAGTGTGTGTGTGTGTGTGTGTGTATGTGTGTGTAGATACCGTGAGGTCACAGTAAGACCCCAATGGTCAGTTGTGGAGACCTATGGCCACCCGTTTGTGTTCTGTTGAAATGGTTTATTGCAACTGAATTACATAACAGCACAAGTCTATAGTATATAGATATAACAGTCTATTTATAATAACAATAAATCTAAAGGTAAAAATATATTTTCCAGCATGACAATACTGTACAGATAAATAGATGCCTATTTTAGTTGTGAATTAATCTGAAAGATGGTGCTATTAATAGAGAACATGATAGATGCTTCTATTCGGCTGAATAAAGCGTAATTACCAATTCAGTCCATCAATGCTTACAAAAAACACATACACTAATTCATGGAGGCTTTCGAGCAGCCGACCTGACTCTGCTATAGTTAACTGCAAAGCAATTTTGTCCCTTTTGGGCCATATTTGCAAACTCACTCACTTTACTTATAGGTGAGGAAACTGAGCTGGAGCCTACTGTTGGTGGCCAACTATTCACACACGGACATACACACAAAAATACACTCTCTCACACACTTTTTAGGAGTTAAAAATAAAGCGAGCAGACCGGATTAATTATTTAAATGGGAATTGTGGAATTGGATAGTGAATGTAATTGAAGAAGAATACTTTATTAATAATTCAGCAAGCTTGTCTGCCCTGTGGCCAAAGAAATTGAGCTGTATCCATAGTTTGCTTTTTACAGTGAAATGTTTTAGAATGTTCAGCATTTGTATCTCTTCACATTTACTGTTAAGTGTTGGACTTTTCTTTCCTCTGGAAATGAATTCTGCTGACTTTTTCTTCGTAAATTTTAGATACTGGAAGTAATCATTTTTCAAATGTTTTTGAAATTTTTTGAAAGAACTTATTATTAAGAACTTATATTCACTCAGTACAGTAGACAGCAGGCAAAGCATTGGTTTAAGTGTAATTCAGGTCATTAAATTGGATTGGATAGTTTAGAACTCAAATTATAAAATTATGGACTTGATTGGACATAATTTTTCACTGTATGGGATGACCACTATGTGGAGCTGTAGTATCAACTACTACGTATACATGTATATACATATTTATGTAAATTTGAGGAACAATTGGCACGCCAATATATATTATGTATACGTGTATACGTATATATACAGGTATAGATAAGCATACATGTGTGTGTGTGTGTGTGTGTGTGTGCATGTGTGTGTGTGTGTGTGTGTGTGTGTGTGTTTGTGTACAAGACTTTAGACTCATTCAATAGCTGTTTGGTTTATAGCCAGAGGAGAAGAAATTCATGTTGGCTTTCACTCAGCTATAATCCATCAGTGCTCTCCTGGGGTTCTTCATAGAAGGTCTGGAGCCACTACACGTGGCAGATGTTCAGAGCAGGCTGACTGACTGAGGTGATGCTGAACATGGCTTTTCTTTTGCTTTGTGGTTCAGGGAATATGCCTTGTGCTATTAGTTAGATTTCACGACACAAATGACAGTTTGGATGAAGAAGGTGAGATGCAGTGGCTTTGTTTTAATATTGATGGATGGATTTAGCATTGGGCACTGCCTGAAAAAGCAATGGACTAGTCTGCTGGCAATACTTTTGTACAAATTATAGGGATTTTACTACTCATCCTAAATTAAATAGTCTGTATATGCAAGTAATAAAGTGAGGTGGCTGTGGCAAATTGTGAAATGTTGCCATAGCTTCTTATTTGTTTTTCATTTCATTTGTTGATCATTTGTACAAATTATGTGTTTCATTTATGTTGCATTTACTTTATTTCTAAATAAAGATAAACTTACAGTATTTATGTTTTTTTCTGTGTGTGTGTGTGTGTGTGTGTGTGTGTGTGTGTAAATACACAATATATATATGTATATATATATATATATATATATATATATATATACACACGTATATTTGTGCATTTACTTGTTTTACAAATTACAAATCTTGTCTGACATTTACTTTTTTTTTCATACCAACAGGTCACAGACAGCGTATTCTTCAACTGTCAAACTGAGTTTTTAGCATCTACTCAGCAACATTTGACTGTTTGTAGAGAAACATGTGATTTTGAATCTGTGATTTTCCTTCATAGTACATTTATACAATTATTGTGGGTTACTGTTAAAAAAAAAGTTTAAATCGCCTTTAAATATCTGCAAAGGATTGAAAAGTTATCACAAGACTTTTTTGTTTATTCTTTAATGTTAGAGAGAAAATGTGAACTGGTGATTAAACAGAGTAAACAAGTCTGTTGAAAGAAGATCTCTGATCTGACTAATGTGACCAGAATTTCACATAAGTGTGGCCCAGAAAGGGTCCATTCACACAGACAGCGAGCGAGCTCACAAAGCAGCAGGTGGCACTTCTCCTCGTCTTCGGCCATTCTGAATACAACGCTGTCTTTTTTCTCCTTTAATAACCACAGTTCATCTAGAGTTTCTCGATATTGAATAGCATCAATGTATTTTTTTGCATGTCTGAGTAGATGTTTATCTGCATATAAAGAGGCTCTACCCGAAAATTACCATTCTGACAAGATTTACCACACCCATGTAACTCCAGTCTCACACAGCCCATTATTCTTCAAAAAACCTTTTGTATTTTGACAAAAAAAAAA
>SOMO01000039.1:703158-718258 GCA_028128575.1 Paedocypris carbunculus | reverse complement strand
TTTTATATTATTGAATCGTGTTCAAATTGGTTCAAAAGACAGTAAAAATAATTGATGGGCACCACACGGACAGCCATCTAAAGAATGGGCTGGTCTTTATAAAGCACATGTTTGCTTCACACCTGCTCATCCCATTTTCTCATCACAATGTTATATTTTTTAATTTAAAAGATTAACATTTCCCCTAAATTCACATCAAGTTCGACATGTTCAGTATTACATTTTCTGCTTTGAATGTAGAACTGGGAGGTGTTTTGTCATGTACAGGGTGAAACGGCGTGATGGGGAAGCCAGGCCTTTGTACATGTGCCATCACACGTGGATTCCTGTAGCTATTGTCTCCACACAGTAGCTTCACCACGGTCACCCGTCAACTCGCCGTTTATAGTTCACGCTAAATCAAGACACATGACACCACAAGAACACAACTCTATATGTGAACTTCAGTCCTGCGTACGCTGTCTACAATGAAGAAAGCCAAAAAACACATTTTTACTCTACCGTTTAACCTTTTTCCTCCATTTGCACAAAGATTTTATTTATTTACGGCCAGTTTTGGAGCGTGTCCACATTCCACTTGCTCACGAGTCAGCAAAGCTTTTTTTTTGGGTTATTGCCAATGTTTGTGGTTATATTTGTAGGAATTTGTTATTTGTACTAATTGTGTGAAGCTTCCAGAGGAATTTGATAAACATTTCTAGGATTGCATCTGGTTTAATAGGCACCAAAAATACACCTTCAGATATTTTGAAATAAAAAGGACACAGCTGCTCAGGGTCAGAGGTCAGACTTTAAGAGGCATACCACAACCTTGAACTCATCGTAATAGTTTTGATTGGTTAAAGAATTAACTCCGTCCCAGCAGCTTTGTTTCTTAAAATGTGGTTTACATGATGCCAATGGCAGCCTGATCAAACAGGGACTGATTTGTTTAGACATTTATTACAGAAGATAATTGCACTTAAAAGAGTTGCTTTTAACAAGCACTTTCACTTTCATGTTTATTTGGTAAAGTTATCTTTTATTTCATTGCAACGTTTTGCCTCTGGAGAAGTTATAATAGGTGTTAGCTGTGAATGGAATGTTTTTTAGTAGCTCGCCCAAATTAAGCACAAGCATATCTTGATTTTTGTTTTAGTAATGTGGCAAAGTATGTTCTACTTGCTTCCTGTGGTTTGCTTTAACGTGCATACTGTACTTTGCTTTAAGGCTAATGTCTGCTGTACTGGATGTCTAGTATGAATTGTTGATTCTTTAGTTCAAGACACACCTTTAAACGGTTATGTACGCTTCCTTTCTTTTTGTCTACAGAGATTAAGACTGCCACCAGTTCTTCCCCAGGTAAGTTCTGTCTTTCTTTTCAGTTCTAAAACAACAGACACGTCATTTGAACTGAAACAGTCAAGGTCACACCAAAGCAAATTTTCATGGGCTCATTTACTACATAGCATTCATTGAGTGTTAAATTATACACGTATGAATGAGAATCGGGGTGAGCGTGAATGTTTGATTAGTCAAAAAGCCAAAAATCAAGTCAAAAAGATTATTTTCCATACTGTGAAACCAACCAATGACTCAAGCTCCCATAGCGTTTATATATTTCAATAATTCAAATAAAACCTGATAAGTATTTATTATCATTTTAGTTACCATGTAGTATTACTACATACACATTAGTGGTAATACTTACTAAGACATAACTAAAAGATAACAACAGACCAATCAGAAGTTATTGTACTTGAACATTACAGTAAGAAAAACGCTGCCTGTTTCTCTTACTGTAGTGTTCAAGTACAATAACTTCAGATTGGTCTACCTTCTATGTGTGTATTTCTTACTAAAAAGCTTTTTGTCTGTCTTTAGAAAAACTTATTGCTATCAGACATTTTGATAGGCATTGACAAGGTCAGCAATTTTTTGCTTTATTTAATATTTCTGTTATTGTGTTACTGTATAACACACACACACACACACGCACACACACACACGCACACACACACACACACACACACACACACACACACACACACACACACACACACACACACACACACACACACACACACACACACACACTGTGCAAAAGGATTATAGGCAAGTATCAAAAAAGTGGTGCCAAGGAATAAACGCCAAGGTGAGGCAGTGAAAAACCGTTTCATGTTATGGCAAGATTCAGCACAGCAACAAGACAAGGTAGTTCTACGTACTGTACCATTGAGCTCTATACCAGACAGATTTTACAGCAGACTAGGGTTTCCAGCAGGTTTCAAGATCTAGCTCAGACAGATTTTACAGCAGACTAGGGTTTCCAGCAGGTTTCAAGATCTAGCTCAAAAAAAAAACATGCATTGTGTAGATTTGACTCTGTGGTTGATAAATGAAAGTGCAGCAGATTAAAAGCACGTAAAAATGATTACCAAACTAAATGTCCAGCAGGACATTATCTCAGAACTAGCAGTGGGATCCACCTACTGTCTGGAAAAGTCAGGTCAGAAGTGGTCTGCTTGGAAAAGTTGTAGGCAAATAGGCCATGCCACTGACGTAGGAAAAGCTCCAAGCTACTCCAGTATGCACGAAAACAGAACTGGAGTTCTGCCATACTTGTGCACAGTAATTCTATACGTGTGTGTGTGTGTGTGTGTGTGTGTGCATAGTTGAATATTTTGAATATATAGTTGAATTATATAAACACTTTAAAAGCATTTTTAAACATCATCATTTTCGTTTAAAAATTATTGTGTGTGATGTTTGATGTTTCTATTAATCCAGTAGTTATCCAGAAATAAACAAACAAATTAGCCATCATCTGTGTGAAATGTGAGGAAAAGTAGCCAGGTCTGGTTGAAAGCCAATTAAAATAACTATTCACACCAGTGTAGTGAACACACACAAACCTAGATTTGGATTTGAACCTGCAACCTGTTTGACCCAAGTCCAAATCCATATCTTCTGTCTACTTATTGTAAAATGATTAGCCCTTGTGTATGTTCAAGCATGTCTCCTAAGAAGTAACAACTGAATCTTTAGCAATTTTTTAAAGCTCCTCCTTAGACAAGGGTCATTCACATACCAGAAGGAAAAATGTGCCCAATGCAAGTTTTCTTGCTGACTGACCGAGATTGCCTCGCAAAATGTAGTACACAAATGTCTCACTTTTTAATGTTTCTTTCAACTTTAACAAGATTCCCCATATCAAAAGCTCTGTAACATCCCCACAGCATCATGCTGCCATCACCATGTTTAAACTTGGGTGCAGTGTTCTTGGAGTTTAATGCCTCCCTTGTGTCAAACATTCAATGAATGTGACATCACAATGGCCAAACAACTTATCAGACCAAAAGGAATATTTCCTGGATACTGGCTGTGTTTTTTTTCAGACATGTAGTTTTTTATGGAGACCTACCACCTTGAAGTACATGGCTTTGTCTAGTGACTGTCTTTGTAAAAACATTAATTCCAGACTTCAATGAAAAGGTTAATGTTGGACATGAGAATCATGTTTACAAATAAAAAATTGGACACTTTATTACCTGGATGCAAATAAATTGGAAAATTATAAACTATCTCTAAAAATTTGTGTATGAATTTATTTTTTTTCTTTTTCATAGGGCCCTCAGTGTTTTTTTTTCAGTCAAACGCTTTGATGAAACCATTATTCCGACGCATTCAAGCGTCCACCATGAGGACGATGATTTATGGGAGCAGCTTATCTGCTCACACTCACACTAAAGGCTGTGCTGAAACATGTTGGATGCTACTGAGGAGTTATGCAACTGTGCATTGATCATTGTCTTTCGTTGTAGTTTGGGGTCTGCAGACGGTTCAACTGCTCCCATGACACCTGTAGTATTTATCACGCTTTGTTCAGAATGGAACAGGCCTTAAATTATATTGCATTGCATTTCTGCATTTAGCAGAGGCTTTTAATCAACGCAGCATTTATTGTTTTTTTTTGCATACAGTACATTGTATGTGAACCTTGTTATAGTTCAATCTGGTATCAGTTATGAGGCTTTCTTATTAATAAAACCTAATGTAATTTTTTTAGGGATGCACAGAATGCGTTTTTGGATGTAATTTCAGTTCTTAATGCATAAAAAGAATGGTCATCATGAGTATTGCCAAGTACATTTGAAAGATAGATTTGTGAATCATTTTTATTCTGAAGAATGTTTCGAAAAACGCAAACAAATTACCGTATTTACTCGCTTATAAGTCGACCCCCCCCACTTCAGCTGCGTGATTGTGGTATTCTGTTTAGACCCCCTTATAAGTCGGGGGAAAGAAATGAGAGAAAAGTGAATAGATAGAAATGAGTAGAAACCCAATTTTGGGTTTCATATAAAATCAATTCTGGTTGTTTAGGGCCCAGGGAGACACAAAAGTGGCACAGGGAAATAAAGATAGAACACCTGTTCAGATGCTCTTTAATCCTTCCTATAGAAATAATAAAAGTATTCAGACATCCTTGGTGGTAAAGGAAACCCAAAAATCAAGAAACCCTGTTTGTTTATGTTGGTATTAATCTATTTAAGCTATTGTCAATTTATGTTTAAGTTTAATTTGTCATTGGTATGGTTGCATTACCATTTTAAAGATTTCTGGGAAAAGTGCCCTGCCCCTTTTAGGGAGTTCTCCCGAGAATCGGACGGACGGCTAATGCTAACTCGTGTTTTGGGAATAAATACAACGTTCGAAATCCACCCTGTGACTCCTTTTTTGTGAAGCCCCGTGCCAAAGAGAGACTAGAGACAGAAGAGAGCTGAGCCGAAAGAGTGTGTGCGCGCGCGCGTGTGTGTGTGTGTGTGTGCGCGTGCGTGGAGCAGTGGCCAGCAGAGTCAGTGCTTCTTTGCATGGGTTGTGCCGTTTTCTGAAAGATGTATTTAGTTCGCGTCATAAATGTTCATTTAATTACCGCGCTTGTGTGTCTGCTGTTTATTTTTGTGAGAAAGGGTGAAATATCTGCGCACTGTTCAGAGTAAAATATTTTCTATTTCAGTAGACCGCGCTTATAAGTAGAGCCCCCCACTTTCAGCCCGAACTTATAGTCGAGTAAATACGGTATATACGCAATGATGAATGTCAAGATAAAGTGTCAACTTGGGTGAAGGGATTTTTGCAGAAGATTTAATACTGGTCCAACTTCATACTTTTCCTTCTCAAGCCTAATCTGTCTCTTCATGTCTCAGCTTGAACAGCCTTACAATCTTATTCTTTGAACATCACGCATTGAACATTTGAGTTTATAAGGTTGTAAAAGATGTAATGATGTACTGATAGTTTTTAAATGGCAAGCGGTGAAAGTGACCATGAAATTATTTATCTAAATACGTCTTTTACTTCTGCATGTGTGCTTTTACTTTACTTCTTAATACTACTGTAAGTATTTTAGCTTAACTTAGCAAAAGCAAATATTGTAGTTTCAATATTGAGGAAGAAAATGACTTCTTATAATTGAAATGAAAACAAATGTTTGAATAAAATGTTTTACTTTCACTTTATTTCTTTGGGGTACATGTAGTAAAGTCATTGACTCAAAGCCACAATAATAAAACAAATTTTACAAAAAACTCGTTCTTTTTCAAAGTACTTTACACAAGCACAAAAAAAGTGTGTTAACATGTTGTGCTTGGCTCCATTTTTCACTTTTTTACATTTTACATTACATTTGGCCTCCTCTGTAAATATGGTCAATCAACAGTTTTGAGGGAAAAAAAGATGAAAAAGAGGGATTAAGGTTCTGCCATTTTATTATCACACAAGTAAAAGGTTTACAGACTATTTTCATACTTTATGTGGGATAGAATTATACTCCGCAAATCCCAAGACATGTTCCTGTGGAATGCTCTTCTGAACTGCGCTTTGATGGGCCGTACCTAGCAGGCAGAGCGAGCTGTACGCATGAGTTATAATGCCGCAAAAATGCAAGTCTGTGTCATAAACTCCCACATTATCTCTAATAATAGTCCTTAATCTTTTCAAACACCAGCAATGCCCACTTCAGCATTGTTAGTGGACCAGAAGAATAACCTGTCACATCGTTCCTGACCCAGCACTGAACTTGAAGGCTGTAGATTACTACAGGCTGTCCTGTGGTAGCTACGCACTGCCAAAATAAACTTCACCAGGCTATGGTTCAGTTCTGGATGCAATCTAGACATAATAACTCTTATTCTCAGCTTGAAGACAGTCTAGCACGGGGTGAAACACTACTGTATTCATGAAAAATGTCAATCGCAGTTGAAACAGGAGGAGCAAGGCAGCCGCCTGTTGTTTTTTTAGTGATACAAATCTTTAGCTGAATTAGCTGGAACGCCAAATGCTAAATGGTTTTATTTAGTGCTGCGAATTCTGTGAAAATTGCCATTAAAACGAAGTAGAAAAGGGATAAGCGATCATTATGCGATTGCAGTTTTAAGAGTTGGCTTTCTTGACCATACACACAGCCTTCTTTAATTCTGTAAAATTGTAAGCAGAATAGTTAAATGCTGTGCTATAAATGCTATAAATATTTAACCAGAAAATGCAATTCAAGTAACAACAATCAGAAGAATTTTGTATAACAAAATATACAATGTCTTGCAATATTTAGTAGAGTTAAAGGAAGAAGATTGTAAGCATGAAAGGCATAAAATAGAAAGCATAAAAACATTAAATCTTAAAAATGATGAATGAATCAATGTTAACAAACTTTTACCATTAAGGTGGATTTAAATGTGAAAAGAAACTGGATTTACATACAGTATGTGTTTTACTCATTTTTAAGACAAAATGAATATTTCATATTGGAAAGTTTTCTGGCTATAGGTGAAATATATGGCAATCACCTCCAGAAACCTTTCCAAAACAGTTTAAACTTTTATAAATATATAAAACTAGTTTTAATTAGTTAAAACTGTTTTAAACTAGTTAGAGAACTAGTAGTTCTCTAACTGGAGAACTAGTTATAAACTTAAAAGCGCGCACAAACGTTATTGTAGCAATGAAATATAATACTACTTCTATGTAATACTAATGTAATACTACTTCTCGGTTTGAAATTTTGCTGAAATTTTATAGTCCAAATTTTTGCAACATTTTGTAAGTTGTATTGTTTCCTCGCACACCTTTAATACAAATTCCTTGAACTAGCTACACACACCTTTTCAGGCAACCCATTCAACTGCATAAAGCACGTGCACAAAACGACAGGCTCGTGCGATTTTAAGAAGACTTAATTACAATATTTTTGTGATTACGATCAATCGCACAGCTACTTTTCTGCTAAACTCTGTATCAACAAAACCCACGGCTGGTCTGGTCTTGTGCTGCACTGTTAATAGTCACGTGACCTCATGCGCCACAGCCCAGCTTGGACCGACTGTTTTCATAGAAGCGCTTATTTGAATATATCCCACGCACTGATATTTTCAGCAGTGTTGCAGTAACTTGCACGGTTGGTTAGAATGACGTTGGAAAGCTCTTCTCGATGCATTTCATTCTCTTTCAGCTTCTGACAGACAGCTTCCCTCTGTGCTGGCTCCCCCTCAGTCCGCCCAACACCAAATAACTGATTTTGAGCACCCGCAGTTATAAAGTCACATGTCTACACAGAACAATAGTCTTTTATTTGGTCGCTGCATTCATTATGATGTTAGTATTTAGCAAAAGCTTCAAGTCTCCTGGTAGGTGAGAGAAGCTGCGATGGATTCAAGGGCGTTTGTTCTACACAGACAAAGAGATCTGGAAGTGCTTGTTGTTCTTTTCATCTCCTTTTTCAGAATAAACTGATTTCTCACGCACACTCTTCGGCTTTTGAGTCGTTTGCTTTAGTCATATTTCACAAGTCCAACTGCTAATTATATCTGTGTGCATTTTAACCTCGAAAAACTAGACTGATGGAGTTTAACGTCTAATATTGTTGTTATATATTCACTGACTGAATCAATGAATAAACACATCTTTCACGACAAAGCGTTTAAGAAGTGGATCATTAGTGTCCCATCATTCATGGGCTTAGCCTTGTTTTTAAAGCGATTGCCTGGTTTCGTAGGTACAATTTTGTGTAATAACAAAGGAAGTACCTTGTCTTCTGATGGAAAATGCCCTGGACACAGTTTGCATCACGCACTGCTTTTTATTTACAACAATTTCAGTTGCAACTCATTCAGAAACTGAATGTTTGCAGACCTTGGGTGTCAATCGACGTAGGCATCAAATCCAAATCAGCCATTAAAGGATTTTTTTTCACATCCTTTTGATTTATATATTGTTTTTTTTTTTTTTTTAAATATCCGGGCGTATTGTATTTATGTGCCATTTGTCAAACTATTTGAGGAGCTGATGAAGCTTTACCAGCAAAGTAAATGCAATGTGTATGAAAGCTCTTAAACAATCTCGACTGGGATATACTTTTACTTGTCTTATTTACCTGGGTGTGTTTGTCATTTGTCAAACTTTTCATTTCGACTCATTTTTGTAGAAAGGAAAATATTCAAAGTGACTCTAGTAGGAAATAACAATCAGACATTAACAATAGTAATGGTGAACATAACCTGGTTTAGTCAGGTGAGATGTAGGAGAATCCAAGTGTTGTTTAAGATTGTTGGCGTGTTCACAGTCTAACAATGCTTCAACACAACAAATATTAATGAAAAAAAAAAAAATTATTATAAAATTATAAACATTAAGGACACGAAAAAGAAATGTATTTATTTTTTTATATTTTTTATATTTTTATATTAATTTATATTATCACTTTTTTTTTTTGCATTTTTAATAATCACACTTACATTTAACACTCATATATACAGTATATACAAGCTATTTTAAGCGATTTAAGACAAACTTTGTCATTAGGAATATAGTTTTTATTTTTATTATTTTTAATTTTTTTTTTGGACTGTAAGGGAGAACACAACAAGATTGTCACACAGCATTTGATCCACACTCTTTGAAGTCGTTTTATCTTTCATTCTTGCTCATCTGCATTTTTTTATGAGTTTTTAATTACATTTTTAAGAATGTCAATACTATTCTTAGCGTCAACCTAATGATCAAACACTGAAGTTGAAAGATGCTGTGACAAAAATTAAGGAAAGTGGTAGTACACTCTTCCCTTCTCTCTTTGTGACACTTTTGCTTGGACGCACTAGCCTTCTTTTTTATTCCCGTCTTTTTTTGGGTTGGGCTTCCTCCTCCTTTGTTTTCGTGTGAGCGTTTGAGCCACATGTCGTGGTGTGAACTGTACGTCTCAATGTTTTATTCAGCAGTCAAAGCGATGAATGGTTCTTAGGAGTCAGCCAGGCTGCACTCAGATCTGCTTTTTTGGATTATAGTAGCTGTTTAGATGGCAAACTCTGTCTGCATGTGACCACACATGGCACAGGTATGTTTATTCTTTACAAATAAATATTCACGACGCTGTTGTTTTTAGTTGTTTTTTTTTTTTCATTGTTGTCCCCGAACAGCAGGAAACACATGTACAGTAGCCACCATGCGCTTTGTTCTACCGTGTTTTCGTTTTTTAGTGCTGATGCATGATTAATTTTCAAAGATTATGCAATATTTTTCTGTTTTTCTTTTTGTAATCCAAAATATAGCATAAAGTCCACCTTTTTTAGTGGCGGTTTGCTGAGCAAATATCAGATTTGCGTGTGCATGTTGGCTTTTTCGTATTTAAACAGAGTCGTAGAAAACAGCATTGTTTAGACAAAAAATGTCAAGAATTCCATGAATCAGTTCATTACACAGTACCGGCTTTGTAGGCTAATCTTGTGTGTGCGTGCTTGTGTGTTATGTGCATTTAACCTTTGAGATCTTGAACCTGTTCAGCAGCCTGATTTGCATGTCTTGTGTGTTTTTACATATGTGTCCGGTCGTATGGTGTATAAGTGTAGAGAGTGAGAAATTTAATCTTTTAAAAAATCAATAAAATCAACAACCTTAATTCATTTTTAGTTTGATGGTCAAGTTCAAAGGTCACAGACCAGTCTCATGTTAATTCTGGTTTAGACTTCCAGCCAATCATTTGCTGAACACATATAATGTAAAGTGACTTACAAAATGAAAGACAACATTTCTTAAAGAATTAGTAAGTGCACTACACTAAACTAAACTTCATTTTGTTATCCATCTAGTTAGAAACATGCAAACAGACGGTGACGTATAAATACTTTGTCATTATTTGTGAATGTGTGAAAACATAAGAACTAATTTTTTACTTTGCGTTATCATTTCTTAAAGCTCTAGTTGGATTTTCTTGTTTGTTTTTTTATGAATATGAAGCTCATCACTGAACTTTATAAAAGAAAGGCAGACTTGGAGCTTCCTAGAGAGCGTATCATGGTTTTATTAACGCCAAGCCAATGGAACCAGTTGCATCCAGCCAAAAGGACAGTTTTGGCAATTTCTCTCTACCATTTATACATGAATACTCAACAGTTCCTAAAGCTTCTGTGTGGGATGGATAGATCTGATGACTTGATCAGAACAGCAGTGGAAAAATGAAGCTGTTGCTTTTTCCGATACAAAAGGTTGCAGCATCTGTTAGTGTCATTCATGTCACAGCTGTTTGGTTTTGTTGCCATGAAAAATTTAAACCAACATTTTCCAGGGAGCTCATTCATAAATGTGGAGTTAGGATGTGGATCAGCATAAAAATACAATATTCTCATTTGTATTTAGGTGTTGGTTCTGTCTGAGGAAAAAATTTGACCAAGGTTTTGGTTCCGACTTGGACTCTATGCCAACTTCAGTTCCCGGTTGGTTCAGACACTTAGAATCAGAAGAATGTTCCCAGACGGCCCTTGATTTACAGTAAGACTGTCAGGCTTTGGCATAGTGGTGAAAGGAAGAAACGGAACCTGTGGAATACTTAATTGTGTCCATAGAATCCGCAGTCCAGCCAGTGAATTCTCCTCATAGCAAAATTGCAGGGTGGAGGCTTTCATGGTATTTTTGGTTTTCCAGTCCACTTTGGCTTGTTTGTTGGACAGTGTGTGTAAAGAATGTGATATTGGTCCTCAACGTTTAGCAGACCTATTTTTTTGCCCTATTTTTTGCAGATCTTGACCAAAATCCCAAAGTTGCAGCCACATTTCAACTTTTAAACTTCTACTGGGCTGTTTAAAGGCTGCATTGCTCTTCACCGGATTGGTTTGTAGATATAATACGGTTTAATGTCAAGAATTTAAGTCATTTCCTGCAGACTTTTCTTCTTGAATATTGGAGCCCGGTTTGGAGTTACGCAAGCCCTTCATACGTCCCCTGACCCTATGTCCTTGTTTGCAGTCCAGCAACAGTATGCAGGTCTGTAGGCAGCACATCTCTTGGTGTTCCAAAGTTCTTGTCCTGGATCCAAAACTCAAGCCTGTTGATGTTTTCTTTCTTTATTAAACACTGTGACTCACACAGAAACTTCACGGCTGCTTCTGCTGCTGCTTTCACCAGCAGATAACGTTTAATCCCAAAATGGGTCTTTCTCCATTAAGAAATTTAAGCCAACAAAGGACGGTGGGAATTTCTGCTCAGAGGATTGTTTGAAGTTATAACTTCTGAATGGTTTTGGAAGTCTCCTTGAATGTTTCAGAAACGTTTTATTTCTGCATTTTTTAGTTTGTGGTTATGATTTTATTCCTGCAAAGTTGGGTTTTTTTTCTTTGTCTTACTGTAATTGATTTGCCAAGAAATACTAGGGTTAAGTATAGGTTTTAATATTACGAGTAAATAGAGGCACTGCACTCAACCAGTTCAAACAGTAAAGTGAACACACAAACCCGGAGCAGTGGGCAGCCTAAAGCCAAGCAGATCTTTTTCACCATCTTGCTCAAGGACACTCAGTTGTGGAACCTACCGGACCGTCATTCAAACCAGCAAGCATCTATTCACTACTAAACTACAGCTAATCTAGGCCACGACTCCCCATAGAGCAATCGCTGTCGTTAACTGCATTATCAGCATATGCTCAAACTTCAATTTATTTGAAATTGTATACTTTCACCCATATACTTTAACTGTACAATGTCCTTTTAATTCATAATTCCTGTCTACTTGTCTAAA
The DNA here is from genome assembly GCA_028128575.1 of Paedocypris carbunculus. Taxonomy (NCBI): domain Eukaryota; kingdom Metazoa; phylum Chordata; class Actinopteri; order Cypriniformes; genus Paedocypris; species Paedocypris carbunculus. The sequence continues at coordinate 706,219 of SOMO01000039.1, read as the reverse complement.
CAGCCCTCTTGTCAAAAAATTATAAATAAAAACTAAATTGTCATTACTGCTGAATTGTATTCTAATAAATGACGAAGCTAGACTCAGTTCCATGCTCACCACACCTTTGTCTTCTTATGGTGCATTCATCAGACACACAATGAAGAGGGAAAAGCGTGCATCAACAACCCTTCATCAAGTTCAGATTCTCCCTTTGGATCAGCAAGAAAGCAATTATTCGGACAATCACAGTTGTTATTCAGAGCTTTGTGTGCAGGTGTTGTTGGTGTTTGGGTTTGTGAAATCAATACCCAGTTTTCCTCCTTTTTCTTTGTTTCTTTCTCAGCAAAGCAGATTTTTTTGAGCTGAGCAGTTGGATAATGGGAGTGATGCAAGCTGATCTGAAGTCAGAGCTTCTCCTCCGCATGGGAACACGTTGATAAAGTATCTGGTTTCACTCTCACCTCCTTTGTTCTATTTGAGGTCGCTCGGTTCTGGCTGAACTCAGAGTTTGTGGATCTTCGTGTGGTGTGAGAAGTCTAGGGAAGTACTATACTGCTTTTGACAAGGCTTTGTAGAGCCTCTTTGGAAGCCCTTTAGGCTGGACTTTATCCTGGAGAACCTAAAATAATTTTCAAGATTTATTAGCCAGTTTTAGCCCGTGTTTTGTTTTCAAAGTTTTGGTTTATCCAGACCATCCTATAATTTTTATTGTCTCCAGGGAATCACTTATAGCAGTTTTGCTGAAATTAAATATGATTTCACTGAAGCATATGTTGCCCACATCCACATTTTTATTGTTGTTGTGTCATTTTTTCTTTGTGTTTAATAGCAAACCCACTAGTAATTGTGCGAAAGAGACATCAAACCTCATACAGTACAGTATATAATGTGTCTTCTGGCTCTTACATGATCTTCAACTTTGTCTGAGTATCTGTTTGACGTTTACATATGTGGGTGATCAGCATTTCTCACAGATTGTGCTGTTAAGGTGAGAATGGAAGTTCATCTGAGAAGAACACTCCAGGAGGCCTTTGATTTGACCCTCAGCATCTCAACAAGCCACTGTTGCCTGGACAGCACTGTGTAATATGCACCAACAACTTAATTGCATGTGTGCTTAAGTTGCCACGGGTAGCGTGTAGCATTGTTCTGGTTTCTTTCTCACGCTCCGTGTCCTGAGAGGTTCTGTTGTCGGAGATTGGGTTATCTTCTGGGCACTGGGAAAGAAGTTCGAAACGTGGTCTTTGCAAATCCAGAACTGTTTGCAAGATCTTTCTTCACCTTTGACAGCTTGGCTTCATGAATCAGTGGTTACCAGCGGTAATCGGCCCTCACACTGTTTCACTGTTCCCAATACATCTTTACAGTAGATCAACAAGTGTCATGTCAAGTATTGATGGATTGATTGGTATGGAATAACACAGACAGACAGACAGACAGACAGATAGATAGATACAGTAGATAGACAGATTGATGGATGGATGTACNACAGTAGATAGACAGATTGATGGATGGATGTATGGATATATAGATTGATGGGTGGATGGATAGTTAGATAGATAGATAGATAGATAGATAGATAGATAGATAGATAGATAGATAGATAGATAGATAGATAGATAGATAGATAGATGGATAACATGAACAGATTTAATATAACATAAACTAAGTTTCTCAAAAACGATTGAGTTTGCACTATAGTCCTAGATAATAACGTCAGTAAATAATCATCACTTATATTTACATGTCCAGAAACGTGGGCACACACACACACACTTCTATGATCCTAGTTATTGGGCAAATTTTCCCAAGCACAATCAGAACTCGAGCACGTGAGTTGCCTTTGGAAACTAATCCCGCTCCTGTGCGTCTTCCATACAGTCCAATACGACGTCTGCTTGTGGTGGTTGTTTATGCGAGTAGCTTTGTGTGTGACGCCGCGCTGAGTTGTCAGAATCGTGGTGGGAGGCCTCGCAGAATGATCCGCCGCGTAACCAACTGCCCTCCGCTGCTTTTGTGATTATAATGCGTTTTGTGTCGGTTCCCCATTTACTCCCGTCCCACCCTGGCGTTTGATTGAAAGCCCCTTGACAGAGTTCATATCCATTATCGGAACATCAGGGAGCATCTCCTGAGCTCAGACAAAGCTTCTCCACAGAGTCCCGTCGTCGCAGTCGTGCTGCGGAAATCTCCTTCTGTTCCAGTTCGGGAAATCCAGGCGAACAGGCGACCGTCATGCTGCTGTTTGGTTCACAATGGCTTGGTTCACTAAAGGCCTTTGAGGAAACGGTGTCAAACTAAATTAGAGAGAAGGCTGAGGGGAAGAGACGGCTCAGAGATGGCCCAGCGCTCACTGAAGCTTTTGGTCCATGGCCATCTACCTCCCAGAGAGAGTTGACACGCTGAATAACCCAGAGGGAGGCTGTCGTCACCCGGGGAACCGCGGAGGTAGAGATGGCTAGAGAAAGGACCCGAGTGCTTTGGCTGGATCCTGCGTTGTTGTGGGCTCCGGGCGGTGGTTTGTGTCCAGACTGTAAAGCAAGCAAACGGGTGCAAGTGGAACAAAGAATAACAGGCCTTCTTTGTGAGCCGACGTTTTTTTTTTATTGTTGAGCTTTACAGTGGGTTGTAACTCCAGCTCTCGTCAGGGTTTCCTTTGTCCAACAAACTTCCTGTTTGTGGAATTGGCAGTTGGGTGAACACAACCATCCTCAATGTGTTTACTTTGAGCTGGCTCGCTCATCAACACTGAGTTAAAATCACATCAGAGTTTTTACAAATCCAATATTTTTGAATGAATATTTTGGTCAAATGGTTTCTATGCTGTAGTTCTCTTTATGTGCAGGAGAGGGCGCTGTGTGCTGACCGTCACTTTCGGAAATCAGTAGTGAGTTGATCCGGAAGAGTTTCACGGATGATGAGGACCATTTGATTTATTTGTTTACGTGGTAGTAGCAGTATGACCTCGACCTATCACACGGTCATGTTCTGAAATCCTTTAAGTTTCTGGGGGAATCACTAAATATGCTTTTGAGTTATAATCAAAATGTGACTTAAATGCATCAAAGCCATTTTTTTT
>SOMO01000039.1:684042-696046 GCA_028128575.1 Paedocypris carbunculus | reverse complement strand
AAAAAAAAAATAATAATCTTTCTGATTCAACAGACTGAATCGATGTCCTGCCTTGATTAGCAAAGACCAGTTGGCTGTGAATAGCAGAATAGGTTAAATAGAAAAAGGACCTTGTTATGTAAAAAATGCCAGTTTACTGAGATAAAACAAGTTTTGAATTATGGTTTTGTGAAGTAAATAAGAACAATAATGACAGAGTTTTCTCAATGTATTTTTTGTGAGTACACCTACAGAAGTCGGTCATAGATTATCTGGTCAACCTGGTCAAGTCAGAACCTTATGTTTAATGTTGCTACTACACTGCTTGCCAGCTAATACTATTTATTTATTTGTGCAATACAACGTTTAGAACAAACAAATAATGCATATTCTCATGTTTTCAGACTCCAGCTTTAGAAGATTCTATAAGTGGATCTGGTGGTTTGGAACATAGGTCTCAGAGTCAGCATGGAGAGCCACCTGATCATCGGGAAGAAGCTTGTGAGCCTGTTCATGAAGCACAGCACACAAAAGAGGAATACTTGGAAAGAATCCCAAGTCATGGAGAATGTTCTGACGTTTTCAAAGAGAACTGCTGTAGGACACCACTTGTCAATGACACTGATGTGGATTCCAGCTCTCTTTTAGCCAAAACGACACCTTCAGTTCAAGAGACAGAACCCTTTTCAGGAAAAAGGCAAGACACTTTGTATGAACATGGTGATCTCTTTAAGACTTTGGACCAAGAGCAAATGCAAAATGAAAATGCTGCATCAATGCACTTAGACACTGGATTGTCTCATGATTCTCAAAGTGAGGAGATATTTTGCAAAATTCCAGCAGGTCCTGGACTTCATTTGTCACAAAATGACCAATCCTGGGATGGATCACCCACACTGGCCTCAGAAAACTGTAATCTACAAATACTTAATGAACCAACTGATAAAAACGATACAATTAAAGTCGATTCTGAAGAAAATGTAGAACTCCATCAAACGACCAAATATTTGGTGGACGCTGGAAATAAAGAGTCACACATACATTTCAAGGAAGATCGAGCTATTTTGCCCATGATGAATACTGCCCACCAAAATTGTTGCTTAAACACTCACTCTAGTGAGCTGAATGTCAAAGACAATGACTTTGTTTCTACTGATTTGCATTGTTCTCACATTGAGACTGTATCAGTATTTGAAGAAACAGAAGAGCAGTTACCAGATCCCAGTCTGTCACTGGTTTTAACAGATCTAACCCAATCATCCCTTTCTTCAGACAAATGCCATTCACAGGCACCGGAAACCCTGAAATCAAAAGTCCATATGAGTCCTATCCAGACAGAAGTCGAACACCCGGAATTTTTGGATTCAGAAGAACCCAACTGCTCAAAACGCAGGAAATTACAGGACACACAATATAGCAAATCACGTGTCTCCATTAACAACCAGGTATCACAGAGCTTAGTACAACAACAGAAATCACAGGATTCAGGAAAACTCGATAAATTACAGGCTTCCTTCAAGCACAGGAAATCACCGGAATCAGTGGAAACCAGCCAGTCAAGTATAGTAATGCAACCCAATCAATCATCTAATAATGTTACGACGTCCAATTATTTAAACTCTCAAATTATTGTTACTGATCCAGATTCAATTATTATTTCTGATTCATTGGCTTTTAGTGAACAAGGATCATTACAACCGGACCGTTTGGACGTTTGCACAGATTGTGTTGTCAAGGAGTCGTTTAAAGCATCTACACAGCTGTCACTGAAACACATTGACAAGCTGAGTTTCAAACCAGACCTCACGTTTGATAAGAAAAACTCCAACATGACCTCGTGTTTTACTGAATCAGAGTATTACCCAGCGAACCTCAATCATCCAAATTCACAATGCCCAAATTCAGATTATCAGCAGCCGAACTTGCAAATATTTACTCATTCTGATCATCTGAATAATCCAGTATGGCAAACCAATATGAAGACAGAATTATTTCAGGACAAAGTGCTAAATAATGTAAGAGACCACCACAAAGTGTCTGAGGCCAAGAGGTTGAAAAGCAAAAAATCAAAAAAGCATTGCAAGATCACAAATGCATCCGCAGGTTTTGGTGTTCTGGAAGCTACAGCAATGCATCACAGAGATGTGAAGTCTCGAAAAGAGTGTGTAATTGTTCCATCGGTTCAGCAATCAGTAATTTACTCTGAAAGTTTGGTGCCTAAGGCTTTAACTAAGCCAAAATCTGTGACCTTAGGGTGTAAAACCGTAGAGGACTCTAGTGGGGGTCCATTAGACAGTCCTGCTGAATCCCTGGCCACTCTGTTTGAGCATTTATACGATGAAAATCCGGGCAGCCATTCAGACATTGGCTTTACATGCAACAGTAACCTTCCCGTGAATTGTAAACACTTGACACATTTTGTGAATCATTTATCTAACAACAAAGTGGGCACTGAAAAATGTAGCCAACCCTTCTTCAACGAACAAGCATCAGCAGTCAGTTCAGCCAGTATTTACCGAGGTGACGTTGGTTTATTGTCTAATGCATGCTCTGATACCAGTTCAGATACCAATAATAACTTTAAGGACCTTGCTTCAGAAGACTCATGTGTGGACAACTCCGTTCCTGTATCCACGCAGAATTACAGCACGTTTACACACATTTCTGAATGTATAGACTCTAAAGGCGGTGATGCAAATAGTTTGACTACTACTGTTAGTGCACCTGGAGTTCAGGTTGCGGCAGGTTGCAATATTTTAATTGATGATGACTTGGTTTCATTTAGCTGCTGCAATGATGGTACAGAAAGTCAGTGTTGTTGGAATGAATGCCAGCAATGCTCTGAGGTGGAGGAAAAGCAGCCAGAAGAAGGATTCCAGGTCAAAGACACAGGTCATCTCAGGCAAACTTCAAGCCCTGTAAACCCAGATGATCATCAGAGCACACATGGACTACTCAAAGCAGACTCTGGAAGCTGTGAAATAGTGGACTTTGCACAGATACATGCTGATAAACAATCAAAGCTCATCCACGATGGCAGAAAGATTAGTAGCACTTTTAAGGACAATGACACCCATGCATTTGAAAACCTGGACAATTGTTATGAAAAATGCAATTCTGATTTGGAATGTGAAATGTCTGATGTTAGGAATTCCTTTTCGTCCTCTTTGCAGTTACCCAACACTGAGATTCAGAGATTTATCACTTGTTGTCGTATTTTGCCCATCACGGACTTGGAGGATATTTTGGAGTCTGACCGATCAATGGAGAGCTCAGTTGCGATGGACACAACATCACAACAGCATATTGAAGGTCAGTTGTCGGAAGAAGTATTAAAAGAAGAGTGGAGTTGCTGTGATGAAGTAAACCATAGTTTAAGTCGATTATCCTATAACATCTCAGAAAGCAAAGGGGAAGATGGGGCTTTTAAGTCTATTCTATTGAGCAATACAGATGATGGAAGTAAACAATCCTCTCCGCCAAATGATTTTGAAAGCGGCGATGGTCATGATGGTTCCAGCTTAGCATCACTGGAGCTTGACTCAAGCACCAACAGTGAGGAGTGTGAAGACGGAAATCAGCCGTCATCAAGTCTCCGCACAGGCAAAAGCAAGAAGAACCAGTCGGGGAGGAATTCTGTGTTTTCAGTTTTTTCACGAATGCCCTCGCTCCGCAAACCCAAACGAGAGCACAAGGGTAACAAAGTTGACCCAGAATTGAAAGACACTGTGGAGGATGGAGATGAAGAAAAAGAGGTTCAAAATGATACGTCACCTTCAAGCGACCAGTTCCATCCTTCACTACTCAAAAGTCAAGTCTCGCAGAGTTTGGATCTTACAGAGGCCACACAGTTTAATCAACACCCCAGTGATGAGATTTTGGAGAATGCCTTCAACTTAGACTCGAATAATAGAGAGAATTATGTACAACATTTATTTCAGGCCAATGAGGCAACGCAGCAGGACAAAGACGATTTGCTAAATATTAGAACCTCTGCAATGACCGAGGGATTACAACAAAGGAGAAGTAAGAGTACTGATAATCTGCGTATGAGGCTTGCAATGGCTCAGAAATCTTTGTCTAGTCTGTTTGAGTCAAAATATCCTGAGCGGGACAGCCAAGAGATGATCATTCACTCAGAGAATGAAGACAGCAAATCTAGACAATCTTGGAGGAAAACAAAGCGAATAAAAGAAGCAGAACAATGCAAAAGGACATTTTCGGTTCCTGGGACTCTCTGTGAAAAGTCCTTAAACCAGAGTTATTCGGATTGTGCAATCTCTTCTCCTCAGAATACGATCAGGATTAATAGCTCCCCTTCTTTCCAGAAAAATTCAAGGAACATGTGCCAATCCGATCCGTCTTTCCCCAATGGTTCACCTGAACAGCAGACTGAAAACAAAACACTTCCAGAAGACGGTGAGATCCAGAATGCAATATCACCCATGTCTGTCTTATCTCCAGATGATGGGTTTGAGCCAATGCGCAGTCTAGAGGGCAGGTCACATTCTCCAGTACATCCCACCGTTCTTGCATTTGCAAACCAGTCTTCACCTACCTGGGCCAGGTCACTAAGCTGCTTTGAGGCCACTTGCTCGCCCACCAGGCCCTTGAGTCCCAAACCAAACAGTCCAGGACTATGGACACATCGAAGGAGCTTTCGTTACCCATCAAGATCCGTTGCATCTTCTCTATGCTCTCTTGGCCAGGGAGTGAGTGTTGAGGGTCTCTCTGATCCTCTTCAAAGAATTAAGTGTCCAAAACATAGGACGGCACAACTTACTTCAGCACACTCCTTTGAATCTGAGTTTCTTCTGGAGGGAAGTGGTTCAGACGTCCAGTCTCAGAGCAGCCTGACATCCGGATCTCTGACCAGCAAATCAGAGGTATATCACTTCACAAACACATCATTTGATATTAATATCTGAATTTAGATGATTACTTTGACGCTCTTGATGTCTGTATTTGATATTACTCTGTCTGTAATGTTACTAGAATTCCGATAATAGAAACATGTGTGTTAGACAGCTTTTAAATACTGAGTTATAGTGCCACCTAGTGCCTGTAAAACTCTGTATAATTTTTCTGACGATTTAATACACATTATCAAAATGACATTGAATGATGTACTATAGTAACTTTCAGCAGCTTAAGTCCTCATTGGACGAGCTTGAAACACCATTGGTACTAATGACATGACTGTCCACTCAGAATGCTCAGAACAGTACTGAATCAGCCACCCAGATGCCAGAGAGAGGACAGCAATGTGTATTTCGAGTGAAGTCACGAGATCATTGTACAGCTACACCCAGGCCCGTCTCAGAGCTTTACGGCTGGACAGTTTCTCTTCCGGGAATCAGCAAGGTGTCTTTTGAGCCCGAGAAGAAGAAAAGAGACTTCAGTGGAGCACATCGCCGCTCGTGCTCATGTGAAACCTTGGCTGATGTGGAGGCCAATCGCAAAAAGAGGGTTAGCATGCAGCGAAGTTTACACCAACTTAGCACTCCAGCGTCGGAGATGGACAAGAAAGTAAGGACGTATTTACAAGATGGAGAACTGCCTGGGCATGACAGTTTCCTGCTGCACTTTTTCTTCCCCTACTTTACTTCTTTCTTGTCTGGATTCATTATCCCACTTATAGCGACTTTAGGATTTCCAACTACTCTTCAGTTTCTGTCTTGTCCCGCTACGAGTGGACAATACTCTTTCACCTCCCATAGTTTGTTAGAAACCAGAGATTCGCTCTGATTTTTTAATTTTAACAGTAGATACATTTGTACTGGGTTTTCGTTCAGATCTGATTACGTCTCTTCTGTTTTGTAGGTTCGCGCTAGGCTTTCCCTCACTTCCCCAGACCAGTTTTCGTCGTCTCCCCTCAGAGACCACTTTTTCTCGCAGAGTACACCAGTGGGGCTAGACTGCTTGGGATGGCCGCATCGTGTGTCATGCTCAGGTGAGTTAAAAAGTGTATTCATACCTTGAAAAAGTGTTTCCTATTTTATCATTCATTAGGAATGTGATATCAGCACGTCAACTTAGTTGACTTAGTTTAGACTTAATTTAGACTTAGTTTAGAAGTGCTGGGTTCAGTATTTGTGCCCTCCATGGGGCAATGATTTCCTTTCAATCGTTCTGTTTTTTGTAATCCCTTGGGTTATTTAACAATTGCCTCACTTTCACTTCACTTTCACTCTGGTGAGATTACAAGATTCTACAATTTTGAATTAAGACAGACATTACGGAAAAGTTTTCTGCTACATGTATGAATGTCCCCCTAACCCTAAAAATGGCATTGTGTCATGAACTGTAGGTCACTTTATCGGATCATTTCCGGTTTATGACGTGTCTTTTGGAACCAATAAATGAGACGCTGCAGGGTATTATTTTATTTGTCATTTGTCAAGCATTCATGTAAAGTAAAGTGAGTGAGTACCAAAACTGGGCAGCCTCAAGCCATGGTGTGTCACAGGTTGGATTTGAACCCCGGTTGCTGGGTTGGCAGGTGAAGGTCTTAAGCTCTTAAACCTTCTTTAATAAAAAAATCAAAATATGTAAGGAAGCTTCCAGAAACTTCTTAAAAAATACAAATAAGGTTCATCTCAATCCGAGGCAAAAAGAGAAACAAACAAAAAATGCTTGAGCATAAAGCAAACAAAAAACTTCACGAGGGAAGAAAATCTAATAAACAAACAAACACTACAAAGCTAGAGAACTAGAGAAACAAAGGAACAACCAGTACTTCACCCCAAGAGACTGCCGATCTGTCACCTGACGACTTACAAAAACCAAGAATATAGAACAAAGGAAAACATGCTCCTTATATACATAGTCTTAATGAGTTACACCTGCTCCACCTATCTAAAAACATAATTAGGACAAGTGCCCTCTAGAGTCCGTGAGACACATTACAATAAGTCCGGATGCTGACATGGTGTCCGGCCAGACTTGGTCAGCGTCTTTCCACTCGGTTTTTCCTGCAACGCTTTTAATGGCAGGTCCAACTCTTTACTTCTTAACTGTCACAAACTGTCTTTGATTGTTTATAAGTTGGTGCAATTTTTTGTATTCAGGGACAGTCTTGTAAAGTCCATACTTTGAACATACGCAAGGGTGTGCATGCATGTTACCATACCAACATACCATATTGGGACAGCACTAGTAGATTTCGGCATCCAAATTAAGAGAAGTTGGGCCTGGTTAAATTAGCTCAATAATAAATGCCCCGTGACGTTTAATTTGTAAAAGCAGACAGAGTGTGCTGTCTAAAAGCTCCTTTATCATTCAGGACACCTATCATATTTTGGTCGCACAAAAATGGTCATTGGTTTGATTCCCATGGAAGCACATTTAGTGGAAGTCATTTAAATTTAGGAGCTGCAAAGTCGAGCTGCGTACTAAGCAAAGGATGCTTATCTTGCCCAGGTTGATTTTCAGCATAGGTCTTATTTTCAGGAAAATCCTCAAACAGAATATGCATCTGTGATTGGACTTTTGAAGGAGCTGAAATCTGTGCTTTCTTAAGGAGCAGCTTTATCCAGTCATGTGTGTGTGGCGCAGGGCACAGAGGCTATCTTTGTGCAGTAATGCGCAGAGTGTGGGGCTCAGGGGCTGTGCTGCTGATCCTTTCCTTTTCTGCCAAACAATCCTGCTGATTATTTCTCACCCACTCACTGGCGCCAGGCCTCGCCTTCTCTTTCAGAGCTCAGAGGTAGACCTGGAATTAGTTTAACGCCTTTTCCTAAAGATAAGCACATGCTTTTTAAAAGATACTTTGATTTGGGACGTTATTTTGACTGTAGAGAATTCGGAACTTTTAAGCAGCAGGTTTTGTTTGTCTGTTATGATAAATCTGTGTTTTATATCTGTGCTGAATATGTGTGGAATCAGATTAGTGGTAAAACTTTTTTCCGCTTCAGATTTTTTTGTGCTTTGCTTTTGGACTTTTGACACTAGTTTCACATGGGGGTGGTCATTACTCTGATTGGCTGGTGAGAATGTGATTGGCAACAATTGACCAGGAAGTGTAGGACGAGTTCAACGCACGTGTAATTCACTGCTTTTTTAATGAGTATACAATAAACTGTGATTTAAGCCAGACAAATTAAGGTTTTTTCCACAATTTAGATAAATGATTGTGGTGGCAGACTACTTCAGAATGATAGTAGTCATTCTTGTCTATACACATTGAAATATTATGAAACTGTATCTGTGGGGAGAAGAGAAGGTCCAGAAAGGCTTCTTAATGTAGTGTTAGTCATTATTATTATTGTTGTTATTATTATTAATAATAATAATAATAATAATGATCAGATGTTCCGTTTGTTTTACCAACCCTCTTGTAATTCAGTGTTAACTAGAATTTAGCTTGAAACCCTGTACACTTGCACACTAAATAACAAGTGCACTCTACAGTACCGCAGTCATTGGGTTTTAGCAGTGGACGTGGAAGGTGTTGGTCTCGAACTCATAATTAATAAAGGATAAATACTTTGATTCTGAATGTGTTTAAGCGCTTGCTAAATCTCCCGCTCTTCCTAGTCAACTGCTGCCAAACAGAGTAAAGGCCTCCCCCACGTAAAACTAGAGCCAAAAGTCCAAAGGCAAAGCGCTGTGAAGCATTTTAGTTTTTTTCTAAGAAATGTACGTTTGATATTTTTGGCAATCTGATTCCATAAATATGATGTGTAATTACAGTGGTAGATTTGGAGCCAAGCACTACTATTATGGTTTTCAACACATAACTGCTTAATTTCCTGTATTCCCATGGTGTTTCACATGGTGTGTTCTGTAAACAGTAGGTTTCTTGTCATTCTTTGTCAGATTCACTCCAAAATATTGACACAACTTATGCAATATGTATCCAATATGACATGATACAATGTATTTAATGTAATTGTTTGTGAGAGGTTGTGAAGTGTAAATATCACGAGGAGCAAGAATTTGATGTAAAAGTAACCACGGTACATATATAAAATATTAATGTTTTTATTTTTCTGTTTAACATGTTCCTCCCACACATGATCTGATATAATGCAGAATATTGTTCAGTGTAAGGCACAAAGACCTTATTTTGCCTCTTTCTGATTTCATGCCCACTGTCTGACCCCGCTGAAAGCCAAATGACTAGCCAGTGCGACATTCCTTTAGCGGTTATGCTAATGTTGAATTTGAGTGTTGTATTTTGTCTCTTGAGATCAAGATCACTTGTTGAGAAAAACTAACATGGACACATGCTGCTCTTCACAGAGTCAAACCTCTCCACACCAGCACAAGAGACTCGTGGACAGAATCCTCTGGGTGAGTCCACAATTTGAGATGCGTTTTAACAAGGCCTGTGTGGTTTATGAAGGTATTTGATTAACTTTTTTTTTTATATGAATTTCACATTCAAGTTTGAATGTACATTTACAGTACCGTATTTACACAAATATAAGCACCATCCAAGTTTTTGAGCTTCTAAAATTTGAAAAGGTGTGCTTATATTCGCGTACATATGGTATATTAGTAGATATAGAATATTCTTTTTGTTGTTCTAAGTCTGTACACCCCCACTCTCAGCCACTGCAAATATTTCTTGGCTCCCCTGTCCCTCTCTTGCCAATTCGTATCGTTTTGATGATATTCACGTTTGATTATTTTTGTGTAATCACATTTTCTTTTTCAATAATCACATGGTTATTTTTGTGTAATATTATTTTTTAAAACAAATTAGTTTTGTCTCTTTTTCCTCACCTGAAAATGTCATGAACCCCTCGTAAAAACCAGTGAATGCTGAATTGTGTTTTCTGAGGGAATCCGAGGAATGTTCCTCTGTTTTATCTCTCCTGGATCCAACTTCCATGTTATGTAAAGCATAGCCCCAGCTGCATGGGTTAGAAAATGTCAATATTCTCAAATTTGTGTTGGAAGAGAAAAGCCTCAGATGAACCACATTCCTTTCTATTCATAGATTTCCAGAGATTCTGTGCGTTTCCGTGGGAATCTAATCTCAGTTTCACTTCACTGTTTTCCAACGCATGCTTTTGCTGTCATTGCGTTTGTTTTTCCAGCCCGTGTTTTGAGTATCATCAGATAATTATGGGTTAAATTCTTAGAAGGTGTTTGCAACTCTCGACATCACTAGCGCTCTCTCCAGGCGCTGTCTTTTGGTTTACTAACAGCTTGGCTTTAACAGTGGAGGAGGGGCGACTCAAGGGGGAACTGCAGGGGAGGAGGAAGGCGGTGCTTTTCAGTGCCTGGATCATAGCTCTGATTGAGCCATGTGAGTCTCACAAGTCCCCCTCCCCTCAGAGGACCCCCAGTGATGCCAGCCTGTGACTGTGTGTGTGCGAGCGAGGCTGATTGTGTGGTTGGGCGTCTGTGTTGAGCCGTGAGCTCTTTGAGACTGTGTGAGCAAGAGTGAAAGTAAAAGAGTAGGAGAACGAGTGAGGAATGACAGAGCAGGCTGAGGGTCCGTCATTGGCTTGAGGTTCCGAGCTCAGCGGCACACTGCTTCTGGACCTGACCGACGTCAACCCTTTTCTTTCTCACGCTTGCACGGCCACATGCGCACCCAGCACAGTGCCGGTGAGGTGGGCGCCCCGCTGACAGGAAGTGGCTGCAGTGGGGGAAGCACAGAGCAGTCACCTGGCTGTGACTCAGACTGGAGCCCCGCTCTGGGACTGGCTGGAGGGGTCAGAGCGGTGCGAGGGGTCATGTCCCATTACTGGAGTCTGGAAAGCCTTCACTCTACCAATGGTAAGACTCCTTGACCTTTAAGCATTCGGTGTGTCATGTGCCGGTCATGAAGCTGCAGTGATGTGCATGTCAGTTGACTCCAGTGGGTGACATTCGACCACGGCGAGGGCTTTTCTAATGCCTGTTGTTCATTGTGTTGCGGTGTTATGTGGTCGCATTGTCTGCAGCCCTTCATGGGCGCAGGGATAGGGCTGAAAGAGCCACTGTCTTAATGCAGATGTAAACACGGAGCTGCGTGTCAAAGCAACAGGAGTTGGGGTTTTCAGTAGGGATGCAATTCTTCGAAAGCATGCCTTTCACTTTAGAGTCCGAATATTGCATGGGTTATTGCATTACTGTCACGGATGCCATCTATTGATCTATGTTTTGGCTGGCTTGTAATTGGTTAAGTGGTAACGCTGTGGAAGACTCTGTCAAGTGAGCCGATGTGAAGTGCAGATGTAGATGGATTGCCTGAGAGTGAATGCTGGGTGCGCTGTGGCCGCTGCCTCTATCTAGACGCAAGGAAACTAATGTATCACATTAACTTGTCTTGAGCTTTTCAACACAACCGAGCCATTTTAGGATGAAACAACATGGCTATTTCAGAGTCTAGCCTGCATCACATTTAGCAGAAGCAAACGTGTAACTCTCAAAGGGATTGCTGTCTAGAATTCTGGTGAGGAAACCCAAACTGCTGTTAAGGTGTCTCATTGCTGCTTTTGCTGGAGCTGATGTATTGATCAGGACAAATTCTTCAGGTTTCCATTCTAAGAATAGGTCGTTTCTCACTCTTTCACCAGTTTTACGTTCGGCTCTAGCTTGGCGCAGTGGCAGTGTGATATAAATCCTTGCAGAGCGAGTGATGGGATAATAACCGAGATGCCACTTTGAAATGTGTTTTGCTTGCATTATCCTCTTTCATGGTTGGCATGGTGACAGACAAACCAATGACCGTTAGCCAAAGTAGCACTGATGTCACAAGCGGCTCTCGCTAACCACGTCAGCGGCAGTTTGGATGTTTTTCTCATTTTCTGCTTTGTCCTAGGAGAGAGGAAATTCTTTTTTTCTGGGATCCAGGGAAATAAATGGTGCGCTGTGGGCCAGAGGCAATAGCTACAGACATTTCAAACAGCACTGTCACCTCTTCACGCTCCGTTGACCTCATTACCCGGCTCGTGCGCTGTTCATAGCCTGAAAAAAGTAAGGTGACACGTGAGAAGCAAACTGAAACAAAAGGGAATTTCTTGTAATTTATGAGCATATATGTGTATGTCTGTGTGTATCGCACTATATATTGTATACATAT
>SOMO01000039.1:639733-651954 GCA_028128575.1 Paedocypris carbunculus | reverse complement strand
GGTAAAAAGTTATTTGATTACTTTTAACAATTAATGCATGTTCCATGAAACATTGGTGTTTGCATAACCGGTCTCATTTCTTCGTGCTACTGACTGGCTGCTGTGGTTGTGGTCTGACCTCTACATTTAATCAATAGCTCATTTATATCCCAACCATCCCATACTCAACCCCTGCCTGAACATTGAAACTCTCTTTGTTTGGCGGCGTAGTACAGCCACGTTTCAGCCACAAGAGTAATGAGCTCCAACAGCTTCCTTTAGCACCTGTCTTCTGGAGCACAGTAGCTGAAAGCTTTGGCCTCATGTGAATTTAAACATGGATCTAGTCAATCGTTCTTTGTGCCGCGGGGGACAGGCCTGTGCCCACATAGGATTTCTCTCTTTGTTTGGCTCTGCTCATCTCTGCAGCCATGCAGAATCATTGACACAGTACGGTATGGCTAAAGTAAAGCCAGGCTAACCACGCTGAAAGAACTGCTCATGTTGAGAAAAGAGAAGCTCCAAACTTTGATGCTTTTTACTCTAAGATAATATTTAGATGTCTTCAAGTCAAAACTTCCGGTGATGTTATCAGGTTTTCTTATAACTCGCTGTCACAGAAACGTACACGACAAAACTTGTGCTTGTCTTGTAATAAATAAACATTTGCTATTTTCCCTCTGACTCCGCCCATAATAATAACAAACTGCTTGGCAAATATTGTTATTGTGATAAAAATATGATACATTGTGTAGGTATCGGTCTGGCTTGACTTTATAGATTTACGAGTTCAATCTATAAAGCATTTAGAGTAATCAGTAAGAAAAGTTAAAAAGAGATTCCTTTTTGCCTTATTTTGAAAAGTTAATAATTCAATAAGGCAAATANATCTGTTTACGTCAATGGAAAATGTTGTGCACTGACGGACACATGGAACATTTCCTTTGGCGATTATTGAGACCTAACTGTATTTAAAACCCACACGTGTAACAAGAGTCTAATCAGTCTAAACGATTTTACTTTAGATTATGTAATTGCACAGTAATAGTATGTAAACAGGAAAGAAGTTCAAAGTTGAACCCCACAAACTAAGTTAATTGTAGCACATTTACTACTCTAGACTGCTCTAGATTTATGCTTTTTTTAGTTTTATGTAACCTGAATTTGTTTGTGTTTGTGTGTGTGTGTGTGTGTGTGTGTCACAGTGAGGAGCTGGAAGAGGACGTTTATGACCCTGTGTGTGACGACATGGAGGGTGAAGACGTGTACGAGGATCTGATGAGATCAGACGTAACTCAGGTAGACATCACTAATATCTGTAACTCGGGTGATTAACACTCAAACACTGTCTGATCTTAGTAAGTCACTGATCACTGTCTGGTTTAGTAAGAATCCCGGAGTCAGTCTGAGTGTTAAAAATTCAAACTTTAGTAAGTTCTGTGCTAAACCCAATTTGTGTGTGTGTGTGTGTGTGTGTGTGTGTGTGTACTAGATTAGTACACACCCTAATCNTTTCCATAGTTAAACTAGTTGAATCTTTAACGTTTCTATAAATACGACGACTTCCGAGTCCAATGAGACTGATCCCCGGTCTCTACCAAGCGAAACGGCGTTGAAATCAAAATGTTTCCTAGTGGAAAGTAGCATTTTTTTGCTCGATCAGCCCTTGTTGGTTGTGTGCGGAAATCAACGGCCATGGCGGACATCTTCTCTTCATCCCGAGTCAAATGAGACCGGCCCCGGCTCCCTAAGTGCCCCAACGGCAGAGATAATGACTTAAATGAGTTGACTGGTCAGACATTCCAGAGTAGAATTCTCCATGGTTGAAACATTCCCTTGATGAACCATCTAAAGCGCATGTATTTTGGCCTGGCAGGCTTGTATAGATGCACCGATTACACCTACTTAAGCTGCAGCGGAGCAAACAAAAATAACTTTCTCAGGAAGCTGGTTTGGTTTTTAGCAGGTGTTTAGAGTGAAATGATGTGTTCTGCATAGATCTTGGTGTTTGCGAGCACATGCGGTTTGTGTCGCTGTGAGAAAACCAGCCCACATCACACTTCTGAAGGAGGACATGCATAGCAGATAACGTCTACCTGAGAGAATGAATTATAAATAAAACATGGCTTGGCAGTGATCAATTTTGTTTTTGCTAAGAGCTCATTTTGTATCTATCTTCCTAGTTTGTGATATAGTACTAATATTTTTGTATAAAAGCATCTTCAGAAAATGTTTGGCCAGACAGGAACTGCATTTTCAGGGACATAAATGTAGTTGTTATAAGTATGACGCTTAAACTTTGCATTGTACAGTCAAAATAATATCAGCTGTTTAAGCTTTATAATAAAGCATACTTTTAAGATTTTATTTATTTCATCAGTAGCTTTTGCAAGTGTTAACGGTGCATGTTCTGCCCAAACACGGACTCTCTCAAGGTTTGATTAAACCAAATTAGTGTGATCTAAAACTGATAAAAAGGTTTAAAAGGTCTATGGTACATGACTCCAGTCTTTCGATCAGCAACATTTTTAGAGTGCACCATGTATAAGAATTTACTCTCTATGGTATAAATAAACTTAATGTTATCTCACATACCTGAAGCACTTATTTTTTCTACTTTATCTCACTACTATATGATGATGATCGGTTTTGTCATCCTCAGATGTTTTCATTATACTTTTATTATTTGTTGGCTCAATTTGCTCGCAAAACATTTAAATCTTCAATGTTGATTTCTTTTCGTTCTTTTCAGGTCATGGACACTTTATCCAAACTCTCCAACACAGCCATTGCACGGAATACAGGAATTAAGTGAGTTTTCATGTAGTGTGCAAAACATACTGAATTGGTTGTTTTGAAGTAATGAAAATAAATATTTCTCATAGAAATAAACTGTTTGCACAGGTCTTTCCCAACTGAGCAAGGCCCGGAAAATGAAGACACATATATTCATTTGGCCGATCTCGTTGAGTAAGTCGCAATCTGTTTACGTCAATGGAAAATGTTGTGCACTGACGGACACATGGAACATTTCCTTTGGCGATTATTGAGACCTAACTGTATTTAAAACCCACACGTGTAACAAGAGTCTAATCAGTCTAAACGATTTTACTTTAGATTATGTAATTGCACAGTAATAGTATGTAAACAGGAAAGAAGTTCAAAGTTGAACCCCACAAACTAAGTTAATTGTAGCACATTTACTACTCTAGACTGCTCTAGATTTATGCTTTTTTTAGTTTTATGTAACCTGAATTTGTTTGTGTTTGTGTGTGTGTGTGTGTGTGTGTGTGTGTGTGTGTGTGTGTGTGTGTGTGTGTGTGTCACAGTGAGGAGCTGGAAGAGGACGTTTATGACCCTGTGTGTGACGACATGGAGGGTGAAGACGTGTACGAGGATCTGATGAGATCAGACGTAACTCAGGTAGACATCACTAATATCTGTAACTCGGGTGATTAACACTCAAACACTGTCTGATCTTAGTAAGTCACTGATCACTGTCTGGTTTAGTAAGAATCCCGGAGTCAGTCTGAGTGTTAAAAATTCAAACTTTAGTAAGTTCTGTGCTAAACCCAATTTGTGTGTGTGTGTGTGTGTGTGTGTGTGTGTGTACTAGATTAGTACACACCCTAATCTAGGTTAATCTCAAAATGTATTTCTAATTGAGGCAAATAGACAATTTCCGCTTTTCAACTTTGGCTTAGAGAATCTTTGCGTTTTAAGTGATACTAAAATAACTTTACATCACATTGGTCATGCTTGGTATTTAACAGTAGGCACACAGGTATGGAGCATTTTTGTAATGTACTTTTTTCAGTATGCAGCATTAATGTATCAGGCATTAAGGTACATTTTAATAAGCCTAAATATGGATGTGACTAATAATACAAAAATCAATGATGCAAATGATGAAATAATGGTAATACATGTATTGTTGTTGTTGTTGTTGTTGTTGTTGTTGTTGTTAACATCTATGATAATATAGATTAGGGTCACGTCATGTCACGTCTTGTTCTCCCACTTTCTGATCACAATTGTAGTTTAATTATTATTAGTTGGGATTCTGTTCCTATGTTCACTGTTGATTTGGTGTAACTGTGTATTGAAAGACCGTGTTCTCAGTTTTTAGGCGCTAGTTCTTTGTGTGTTTCCGTGCTTTGCGCGACAAGAGCCCACCACACACACACACACGCACATACACTAATATATGAAAAGAAAGTGTGATGTTTGATATATCTTTGCTGCAGTGCGGTGTGTATGTGTGTGTGTGTGTGTGTGTGTGTGTGTGTGTGTGTGTGTTGTCAGAAGCAGGTGGAGGTGGACGTCAGAAGCTGCTGTCTCCTGGAGATCAAACAGACTGAAGCCAAGTACACAGAAACTCTGGAGACCATAGAGAAGGTAAGATTCTGTTTCTCACCGCGGAGAATGTCATCACACCGTACTTCAGATCAAGCTCCTGACAGCCGCTCTACTGATACGGGACAACCAGCATCCAACTCTTTTCTTCCGTCTAACAAGTTGTACTTTGTGTCTTCACAGTATTTCATGGTGCCGCTGATGAAATTCATTTCCACCTCAGACATTGACAAGGTTTTCATCAATATTCCAGTAAGTTAATCTGTCTTGTTTGATTAGGCTGACCACTGTATTAAACACAACACTTTTTTTTTACACTGAAAACACCTTCTGGTTTGATTCCCAGGACCTTGTTAAAGTTCACAAAAACCTAATGGCTGAAATTCAAGACTCTGTTCAAAATAAGAATGCAGAAAACCTCCATCACATTTTTGTTATATACAAAAACAGGTTTGTGTGTGATATTATATGGCATTAATCTGCATTGCTGGCTTGACAATTTTCCTGTTTGTTTTAGACTTCTTATCTATGGAACGTACTGCAGTCAGGTTGAAACGGCTATTTCACAGCTGGATTTTATGTGTAAGGTGAAAGAGGGTGTTCGTCTGAAATTAGAGGCAAGTTAAAATGATTCATCCATCCATTAATTGTCTTTTAACATGGAAAAAATGCATTAGGTTGTTTGGGGAAAAAAACGTCTTGTATATTTTTTTACCTTTTGTCCTTTAGAGACAATTATTGTTATAATAAAAAAAGTTTTTTTTTTTTTAATAAAAATGTTTTATAAAAAAAAATAAAAAAAAAAAATTATTAGATTATGATCATGTTATTTAACATTGTTTGTTATTTTAGGAATGTTCAAAAAGGGCAAACAATGGGAAATTTACTTTGAGAGACTTGCTTGTGGTTCCCATGCAGAGAGTGCTGAAATATCCACTATTGCTTCAGGTACTAAACCCACTTAAAATATTATTACCCACTTTTAGAATTAAGAAAGAATTTTTTTGTTTTTTGAACCCCTTTTGAAAACAACATGTGCACTATAGTTACCACACGGGGGCAGTGTTTAGCTAGATTTCTCTAATTCTCCTTCCATTTTCAACACTCAAACTTTCTTGCCTCTGAAAAATGTGTTCAGCGGATGTAAAAATAAAATAGAATTTGAAATGCTATAAAAAAGCTAATTATTCAATCACGATAAAATTAATCAACTTTTGTCATCTAATATGTTTTGTTGAACTCGAGATGGTAAAAATAACATTCCGATTTAGAAAAAAATGTTTACCTATTTGTCTTCTCACTGATGACTTGGCTTATACTTGCTTTAACGTTTTTTTTTTTTTTTTTCAAATTATCTCTCAGAAATCTTTAGCTTGTCTTAAATTTAGAAGTACACATTTGCTTGTTTTTTTTTTTTTTAAACGCAAACTTTATATCAAATATTTTGCCATGATGACATCATATAGTGACACGCAATCATTACTATGGCAACTGATTCCAATCTGAACCGCAGCTCAAGTTCTTAAAAACAAAGTCTTTAAGATTGTATTTAATGATGTGTGTGCAGTGTGAAATGATAAGATGTGTTTCAAATACATGTTTTAATCTAACACGGCTCAGCAAGTCCCGAATCCAGCTGTTCTAAGATTTGACGTTTGAGAACAAACAACATCTAAAATGAAATAGAAGGTCTGTCTGGTTCCGGTAGAGACCAATGCCTCGATAATATTCGCCTGTAAGCCATGATTTTAGCGCTTCATATAATTCTCTGCATCGCACTTCCATCTAATCATCTAAAGCACAAATCTGAATGGAAGTCTGTTTGCATTCACTTTCCCAAGCACACGGGAGCGCTTCCATCAGAATCCCAGCAGGGACTGGGGTCGGAATGTAAATCTGGAGCGAGTGCTGAACTGTCTAATCACCTTGTTTGCTTCCTGCTATCGGGCTGTTTGTCTCTTCGTCAGAATTCGATAGCCGTCTGAAAACAAATGCGTGTTTCTGATGAGATTTCACAGAGCCATTTCTCTCCCACCATGTTTGTGCACTCACACGCTTGTTTGCACACAAATGCAAAGGCCAGATTTGTGTATCAGGTTAATTATTTATCTCGCATTTCAGAACTGGAAAAGTTCTGCTCAAGTTCTTCTCTGCACCAGGCAGTAAATCTGTTTTGAATTAAAATGTTTGACTTCTTCCATTCCCCTGACGTGCACTTGGAAACTTGGCACCCTTGTTCTGTCTCTGGCTCTTTCTGCACAATTTGACTTTTTTCATTGGAGTGTCAAAATGTGAAGCCTTGACATTTAACAGTATAAACACAATTCAACATTTTTTGTGTGTTATTTTCTTTCAGGAATTGGTTAAATTTACCCATGACACCACTGAAAAGAGCAACCTGCGGGCCGCCCTGGATGCCATGAGAGTAGGCTTCCAATCAGATGTTGGATTCAACCATTCAATCAAATGTTTAATTTAGTTTGCTTAATTTTCTACACTTATTGAACGTTTCCATCTAATTGTGTGTGAATTATGACCAGAAGCCGAAATTTCTCCAGTTTTAGAGTTGGCTAGTCATTTTACGCTTTGGTCAAGGTGCATGGCTATTGTCCAATGTACTGGAAATGGCCAGTTAGATGGATGGATGGCCTGATGTCCGCGGCTAAATAATGATGGTGGTCTCCTCCCCCTCTCACTGCACGTAGAATGGAGATTACTAGACGTATGACTGGCCATAATTGAACAGAGTCCTATGATGATATAATTTGTTGGCATTATCATTTCCATCTTGATTAGTTCTGTTGAATAGAGCTATGAGACTTTTTCACTAAAACTCATTTGCCTATAGATTTGCGTTTGATTTGGAGTCATAATTGGAGTTTGGAACACAAGCATTTCAAAAATTAGAAAATTAATTAGGTGTTTTCACATCAGGGTTTTTTGGAAAAAAATGTTTTTAAAAATACTAAAACATATTTACAAATAATAATAAAATATTTAGAAATATATACAGAAAAAACATTCTAATTTCCAAATTATATAAAATATGTAATTTTCTTGTTTTGTTTGGTCACTTTGCATTATGAAAGGACAATATACCGTTGCAGAAAACTAACAATGGCCAAATTTGGACTACTGACATTATTCTACGTTTTTTCCGGAAAAAAATGTATTGTGTGTGTCCTTTAAATTCTTAAACTCTGTGTTGTACAGTCAAAATAAAAGTGAAATCGGAATTTCAAGCCAAAACGCAGCATTTTTCATGTTTAGAGAAGGAGGATGCCCTATTGACCATAATTTACATCCAGCTAAATCTTTTGGTTTAAAATTGTTACAATTTTACATTTAAACCCATTTGTATCTTTTTATTCGATTAAAACGTAAATTATGTGTTAACATCAAATCAAATCTGTCTTATTGCAACACATCAAAACACAAGTGTTGCGATGGTGAAACTCTTTTGTGCATACCATTTCAATTGGTGCAAATTGAACAAATGCAAACTTAAGTACGCATTAAACTTTAAATAATGAAAGCAGCAAACATTGTACATACAACATAAGTTCACACAGGATGTAATAACGACATGAACAATGTTCAAACAGCAAGCATAATTACATAGTAGTAAACATGCTGTTGGGTATTTACAAAATTTGGAAACGGGAAAGTGTCTATGATATCTAGATTCAGATTGGTGTTTAGAAGACTAATTGTTAAAGGGAAAGAATCTTTTCCATGAGTTGTGCGCGACCGGATGCTGCGGTAACGTCTGCCTGATCGGAGCAGTAGATCATCTTGATCAATAATCAGTTAAGATTAAAAAAATGAGGTGCAGACATTAGTAAATAAAAGTGTGTCATGATCAAGCCTGTTTTTATGCCTTATACAATCTTTATAAAAAGTAAATGAATATAACAAATAGTCTGGAAAAACGTAACCTTTCAGTATTTATTGTTTTTTTTTTTTTTATTGTTTTTATTGTATGATGATTTAAAGGACATTTAGAGACTTACAGTAACACAATGTTTACTATATTACTTGATGCATATTATTTAAGTTATTTAACTAACTGACTGACTGACTAACCAACTGTTGTGTGGTAAAACAGGACCTGGCCCAGTATGTAAATGAGGTAAAAAGGGATGCCGAGACTCTGCGGGAGATCAACCAGTACCAGCGATCCATTGAGAATATGGTAGGTTTTTTTTTTAGATTAAAAGCTGTTTCTGTAAGCAGTGCAGACGTTCATCACATACGTACCTGTCTGCAGAGTCAATGCTTGGTATCTTTCGGAAGACCAAAGGGGGATGGAGAGGTGCGTTTGGTGTCAAGCATGGACAAGCGCAGACAAGACCGGTGATTTAAAACAAAACCCACCTAGTGTTCAGCACAGTCTCGGCTTCAAGGTGGTGTTTCATGATTTGTGTGTATGCTGCAGACATATATTTCTGTTTGACGTTGCTGTGATTGTCTGCAAACGTCGTGGAGACAATTACGAAATGAAGGAGGTGATCGACCTGAGCCATTTCCTGATCTCTGATGACTCCACTACTGATAAAGATTGCCGGAAGGTTTGTGAGAATCACTAACTGAAATCCTCAGGATTTTTTTTTACGTGATTCTAGTAAATCCATAATTCTTTTTTGTGGGGATTTTTTAAAAGAGTTTTATTTTAGACCAAAATTCAGTTTGGTCTTTTTTTTCAGGTGGGAAATTATAAGCATCAGAGCGTCTTTATTAGGATCTTTTGGATTTTTATTTAGGATTTTTTTTTATGGTCTATAGGAATAATTTTGTTGTCTGTTTTTTATGTATTATTTTAGATAATTTACACAACAGTTTCTTCTTTTATTTTGCGTAAGAAGACAGACGAGAAATGAAATTTGAAGTGTATCTGTCACTTAGACGGTGCAATTTATATTTCACATAATGGATCGTTTTTCACAAGGACCAAGTGTCAACACAAGCAGTCTTTGACCTTTAAATGAGTGTCATAAACCCAAGACACTGAGATCTGACACTGAGACCTTAAAGAAAGAAATTCAAGCTGTCCTTTAGACTGGTACAGTGAGTGTCACCTAGATCAGGAGGAAGACCCGTCATGCACTGAGGCGGCCAGATGTTACTGCTGTTTATGCGGGTTGATGGATGGTGAAAGATCATCACATATGTCATGTCAAATGTAGAAAGGTTTATTTTTGAGACTTGAGTAGTATGAAAGAAAAAGTATTGCACTGGTTTTGTTAAACAATTGGTGTTTAAGGTACATGGTCGAGACTTGGTCATATCAGGATGACATTTTTGCAACAACTCACATTGTGTGTTTTAACAGCAGGCAATATGAGTGTTCACACTGGTGCTTGACTCAACATGGATCTACTAGCCAACCACAGGTGTAAAGAATACCTGAAAACTTTTAGTATTTTACTTGTACTGAATAAAAAAACAAACACAAAGAAACTGTGGAAAAACAAGAAACTCTTTTAAATTTAACATTTTAATATTTCAAAATGGTAGATAGATAAAAAAAGAACAAAAAGCCAGTCTCAGACAAATGCGCAAAAGTTAATTTATGTCCACATGATTTAGCTCATAAAAATCATCCAGTACATTCAGCACCCTGCAGATGGCGATATCGCCTCGTTCGTCCAAGAAATTAACCACGATAGTAATAATGTCATGCACAATAAAAATGTAACAAGTAATGGTAAGTGTCCATTTAAATGTAGTGAAAGAGTACATATATTCTTCAAAATCAAAAAATCAAAAATGTATGTCAAGTAGAGAGTAAATGTTGCTTTTTTTTTATACTCAGTACAAGTACAATGTAGCCCAGAATGAACGTTGTTACCATACTCAAGTACTTTATACCACTGTACCCAAACAATAAGATCAGCCAATCAACCGTGCTTTGTATTTCAATGATGAAATTGCAATGAACACAAAAAAAAGAGTGACACTGATTTAAAACCATATTACCAACTACACCTCAAAAAAGTGAGGGGAAGGCAGCAACACACAAACCAATCAACAAGATGTAGGTTTGTGGATCTGGGGCTCTAGTGTCTGAGCACAAAGTCCTTTAAGAGGCACAAAAGTGATGATAAAATCTTGAGAGGTTACTGTTCAGGAGAGGAATTCCAGGTCAAGTAGGATTCAATGATGAGATGAACTAAATTTTTCTACTAGAAATAAGTCTTACCATCTTGTGTCAGAAACTGAATTTGTGCGTGTTTTTTATTCCTGCATAATTAGGTCATCAAAAACCCGTTTAGTCTAACCTTTTCATCAATTAGTTTGTGTAACTGATCTGAAAAAGGGTTAATTAAACAAGATTTTGATTCAAGATTTTTGATTTTAAAGTTTAGTATAATAACATTGATTATTTAAAATGCTAGACTGATGGATAGATGGACAGATAGACCCACATCAGAGAAGTTTACCAATTTTACAAGTGTAGTTTACAGTTTTTACAGTTTACATTTCACATTTGTCATGCAATTTTTTTTTGATGAAGTATCTGTCGCAGTCATGAATCCCCAACATAATTTCACAATCTAGTCCAGTCAAAGTCAGTTTTGTCAACTTGATTTTCTGCTAAATGTACTGTATAATACATAAGGTCTGAACTAAATGCATTAAGCACGCACAAAATAACATACATATATATATACATATATTATATAATGGTAAAATGGGATACAAATGTGTATGTCAGTATTGCAAAACAGTCTGGAGTGCAATTATAGTTGAAGTAAAAAATGCAAAAAAAATCAAGTGTGGTGCATTTGAGATATAAGCAGTTTCACATTAAAATCTGCATTTCAGTAAAATTGTCAATGTGTATACTATTTACAGCATATCTATACAGTATACACCATATTTACACTTAAATTATTTGTATATAAAATTAGTAAGCGAAACTGATGAAATCTGTTTCTATGATGAGTCTTTCCAGCTTTAGTTTCAGTTTTCACATATGCAGGTTGGGTTTTGTACTGGCAAAAGAGATGTAAGGATGACGCAGATGTGGCCCTAATCTTTTGATATATTTTTCTCTTTTATGCCTTTGACCAAAAGGAAGGTTTCTTCTGAACAGATGGTCTGGTGAAAAGTGTCTCAAGGAGACCTTGGCCAGGCAAAGCCCCGCTGACATTTCTGTGTGAAGTGCCTGTTTGCCCCTCCTCAGGACACACACACAGACACACACACACACACACACACGCACACACACACGCACTTATGCATGTATGGATCTTAGTTCTTCATTTCCTTGCGTCAGACGATCCACAACATAGTTGGCTATAACAAGTAAAGACATAAAACACATACGGTATACGCAGTCGTCTAGAAACCCTTTCAATAGTTTAACATTATTGAGAATTTAAAATATATATACTGTATAGAACAGTTATTTTCTACAACAAAGATTATATGATGTTTAGAACTAATTTTTATTTGATTACCACAAATATGTAGCTCTGTGTTATATCTATGCAAAATATTTTAAATAGGTTTTACTACATTGTGCCCAAAAATACTTTAATACTTTCATGTACTGTCGTTTTGATAAATAATATGCTTGGCAATTGTCTAAAGGATATTTTTGTTCCATTTCTCAACACTTGTTTTTCTCTTTTTTGTTTTGTTTTATTCAGTGGTGCTACGGATTCTTCCTCACCCACCATCAAGGACAGTGGGGGTTCGAGTTCTTCTTCAAGACTAAGGAACTTAAGAAGAATTGGCTTGACCAGTTTGAGATGGCCATGTTAGTTTTTTAAGTCACTTTTTTAAGTTCAAACTTTCATTGGAATTGAGAGTGTATGACCTCTTGTTTTGATTTGCATAAACGGTGCATAATGGATTACAAAATGCATTTCCCCATT
>SOMO01000039.1:602484-622274 GCA_028128575.1 Paedocypris carbunculus | reverse complement strand
AATAATAATAATGAGTATTTGTAGGGCGCTTTTCACAGTTTTAACTGTCTCAAAGCGCACGTGTAATATGTAAGAGAATTGTTGCTTTTTATTCAATTTATCGTCTGGATTGTTGGTGTTAGCTATGTGGCTGCGGTTATGACAAGACAAAGACAAAGAGCAGTGAGCAAGCACATACGCGACAGTGGCCAGGTAAAAAAAACCTCTAACGAGGAAAAACCCTGGGGAGAACCCGGCTCACTGGTGCCAGTCTCCTCCGGCATTCTAACACTACAAAATCAGTGCGTTGGTTGTTCCGCGTAATTTTTAATGAAGATTCTGGGACGAAGTTTCCCTCCTCAGAGGGGAAAGAGGCGGCTCCACTTCTCCACACCAAGTTCTACAACTAAGTGTCCATGGGCAAGACACTGAACCCCCACATGCCCCCCGGGCGTCGCACCGTGGCTGCCCACTGCTCCGAGTTCGTGTCTGATCGGATGGGTTAAATGCAGAGAAAAAAATTTCCCCATGAGGGACTAATAAAGGTTCAATTATTATTATTATTATTTGTGTATAAATAAGTACAAATACAGTATTACTTACTATAATCTATAAAGTTAACACAAGTTGTTACGATAGGTCCCACCTTTACAACAAGGATACATTTAAAACAAAAAAATCCACATTATGGACCGAAACAGAAGAATGGTGTTTTGTGTGGTGGTGATGATGGCTGGAATGTCTCTGTAGTTTGAAAAACACTGAAACTCATCCATCAAGTGTTTGTTGACAATACCCAGATACACGGTAACCTTTAAAAGTGTAGCAATGATGATAGAGAAGACATGACACATGTTATACAACCTAAATAAACAAAACCTCAGGTTCTCGTCTCAGGTGTGGGACATCTTGGCCTAGTAACATTGTCAGACGGGGTCTCAAGTGGGCTTCTCCTCATGCTGTTCTGTCGCTATGACAAATGGGACCTTGAGAATGAGCCATTACTTTTGTAAGCCATTGATAATCCTGCAATGATGGTCCAGGGTGAACAGGTCTTAACACTGGAGGATTTTCTTTTAGACATTGTAACGTCATAGTGTGAAATTATGAGTCTTGAGGAGAGCTGGTTGAACTTACCATAAAATCTCTAATAGAACACCATGGCAGTCTTAAACTCTCAATTGACAATTTCATTCAATCAGAAACTTTAATGGCATTTCTATGTCAAAGCACTGCTTTCAAAAAATATAATGATAAGCATGGAGACTAGAGACTCCATTAATTCAGACACACTGTTCATTAATGGTGAGTTTTTCTTTTGATCAAACCCTTGACAAACATTACGCTGCCAAAAATAGAAAAACAATAACGCAACAAAACAGTAAAAAAAAAACACTTTTATAAATACAGTAGTTTAGCAATTTAATCAATTTGTCTTAAAAGAAGACAATAGATGTTTAAGTATTTATTACCTAAGTAACCATCAATGCACACGGTTGTGTGAGCAGAGACTGCTGCAGTTATACCTGTTTGCCATTCCCAGGATAGGTTATGCTCTTAAGCAAATAAGTTCAACATATGTGGTGGTACACAAGCCCCCAGTGAACACAGGACGTGAATTTATGCATTTTAAAGGGTGGTGCTCTTTTTTTTTTTTTTTTCAACTTTTCCATGAGAGGTGCTCTATTAGGGGGGGGTTCAATTAGAGGTTTTACCGTATTTTACATTCATAAAACGTATTTATTTCTCAAAGATCACAGGTCACCAGGGACATTTTTGTATTCTGACAACACTATTGTCTGATGAAGTCCGTCTTTAGAGATTAATCTCTTTTTTTCCTCATTTTATAAGTCATTTTTTTAATACTTAGTCCAACCATTTCGATTTTTTTTTGCATTCAATGCTGAATCTTGCCCCATATTGTCCTCAATTTAACAACAGAACAAATGTCGACTTAGCTTCTCAAAATAAAGCGTCATCTTCACTTGTCTTCTGGGAGAAAAGTTATTAAGATGAAGGACGATAAGAGAATTTAATTTGATTGAAATGAAGAGGCCTAATCTGACTAATGTAATCTATCCTTTTACACCCACTTTCTCTGCATGTCGCAGCCGCAGAATGACTTCATTTTCTTTTCGAGTAGACTTGACAATGATTGCCGTATCCCGGCTGCGTGTTCTGCCTGCCCGTGAGTGACATTCCCCCATCCATGATTTGTCAACATGCCTCACTCACTCATTCGTTCTGTGACTTGCGTATGGTTTGTCTCTCCACTGGAAATATTTGTTTTCAATGCTGTTAAAATTTGAAACCACATATCAGGTTTCAGGATGAAGTCTAGTTTGAAAGAATTATTTATACAATAACAAAATGTATTATAATAAGCGTGTAAATTATGTAAACAATTACAGTAAATATTTTACATTGTTTTTTTTTAATTCCACAAATAAACACCAAACTTACATTTTTGTGTACATATGTACAAGTGTATGTATATTTTAATTTTAACATGATGATATTATGTTATAATATTAATATTATAATATTAGTTTTAATTGATTTTTTTTATTTTGTATTTTAAAATGAAGCTTGAATTAGCTGAATACACTCATTGAACATGTTTTTTTTTCTACAATACATTTACACTAGACGACAATTTATGCTAAATTACATAGTAGTATTAGATTGCGCTGACAGACATTTCCAGAGAATGAAACCCGCATCAACACCACCTTCCACAGGAAAAATGATGGTTGAAGGAAAGAAATGTGTTCAGAATTTATCTAGGCACCATTAAATAGGAATTAGAGAGATTTATTCGGCATTAATGACAGTAATGTAATGCTTTGGGAATGTCTCAAACTCATCCACTCATGAAATCACAACAGCAACTTTTTTAACATTTTTAATTCACAAACAAGGTTGGCTTCAAGCAACAAGGATTTCCCACCAAAGCTCATTGGTGGAAATGCTTGTAGAGTCAAATTGATGAGAATGTAAACACGTTTTAAGCAAATCTCTAAGCAAGTGAACAGGGAAGTGCGATTCTAAAATGCACAACACCTACCCAGATTTTACAGGTTGCAGCAATGTGGAGAACGATGGAATATTTCTTTGTCTTGTTTCATCTTAGCGATGAAAATAATTTTACACCATATTTTATTCAGTGTTCACAGAATGTTTTTCTTCGAGGATTGAGCGCTCCAGAATCACCAGATAGTACGTTATTAATAAACTCTGAGAAACTGAAAGATTCTTGTGTGACACAGTACTGTACTTTCAATCCACCAATGTCATACTGGGTGAAACAGAAGATGCCGCATTTAATCGACTTCACGGAGGAACAGGAAAGAGAGGATCAGTCAAATGTGTGTTCACATCCAGTTTGTTAAAGGTGTGATTAAATGTTGGTAGCAATTTACAGGAGTACATTTTAAAACCTTGACCTTGATGACACGTTTCCACAAAATCACATTGCGAAGTTTCTCATTGCGAGGCCTGAGATTGTTTTTGGTGCGTTGAACGACATCAAAGCAGTTTTATTCCACTTCCTCCCATCAAGAAGACGGGCCACATCTTGGTTTTGCCATCCCCGTCTCAGTGTCCTATTTTTTCCCATTTCATCCATCATCTCCAGCAAATTATAACCAGCAGTGAATCAAGTATAAAAATTCAAGGCTCTCTAAAAAGAGCTTTCTTTTTTAAAGAGTGGGCTTTTATCCAGCGTGGGTCGTCTAACAGGAAGGCTGAATAAAGCCCCCCCTGAAGAAGATATCGCAGGTAAGAGCATCCCCTCAGAGTGATGTAAGCCCCCAGGAGGCCATCAGGGAGAAGATGAGAGCCAGAAGAGCCAGCAGGAGAGTCTGGGATGTGGACGGGGGTCCGAGAGACGGCTGGTCGGACATCAGCTTCTCGCAGGACTCGCCCTGGCATGGCTGCTTCTCGCACAGTATGCCGGTGAAACCTGGTGGACAGTGGCAGCGCTGGTGATGGTGACACACGCCGCCGTTCTGACAGCGTAGGAGCATGTTGTCACATACTCGAGCTGCGGGGAGCAGAGAAAGAGAGAGGTGAACAATCTGGGGTCTTCTCCAAAAAGTGCATCTATCAGAGGGAGCGTCAGGTTGCTATTGTTGTTGTTGATGAAAGATGGAGAGAAGCTCAGCAGCGTCTTTTTTTAAGGACACAACAGGAGACGCAAGTCCCTCTGCAATATTGTGGAAGTGATGTGATTAATCACAGAGTGAGAGGTGGGATTTGGGGCAGGATAAAATGGATAGAATCCCTGTGTGTGTGTAGATGTGTGACACATTTCCCAGTACGGAATGACAATCTCAAGCACAGATGGTGAGTTTTGTATGGAAGTCCTTAGCAACCACCATGCTGCTTTATTCTTAGTATTTTTGAGATCACGTCTGATTCTTGTGAAATCTAGAACCCAAGATACCAAATGGCTGATGAGTAGTTTTCTCATAAAAAAAAGTCTTTGTCGTGACCTTGGTGTAACCTTGAGTTGTGTTGATCAATGTTCTGCAACCCTCAGCTTTTCTTTTTTTAATAAAAAATATGCCCAGTTTCAACACTTGAAACTGTTCAAATCTTCTTGTTTGTACGTACAGTAGTATTTCTTATTTAAGATCGACTTCCAAACACTGTGTCCTGCTTTAGAGCTGTGAAATTCAATTTCACTACTCCTGCAACCATTACGGTAAAGAATCTTTTTTCATTCTAATATTCTAAACACTACACAGTCATGGCTTAAAATAAATAAATCTGTAAATAAATAAATGCCAACTTAATGAGACAATGTTGTGAGAGATGTATGTATTCTAATATGAAATGTATGTATCACAGCAATAATTTGTGAACAACCAGTGCTGGTAAACTTGAAACTTTGAAATTTCACAGATTATCAAAATACGTATCATCTTACTTGTCAAATCTTTTGTAAAAAAAAAAAAAAAAAAAAAAAACCTCTGAAGTCTTTTAATGTTTGGTATTCCCAAATGTTTAAAATATATTTCAAATTTTAACGATTATCCATTGCACCACTATTGGACCTCTATCTCTTTGTCTAAAACTGAATCCTTCATGATGGGCTTTGCTGGCCTTCCTGAAGTTTCTCTCTGAACTTCAAAGCCAAGTCAAAAAGTCGTTGTGTGCATTGAACTGAATTCTGTGGTGCCAATCCAGGCGGAAGTGCTTTAATCTTCCTCCTGTTGACCTGTAAACAAGCTCTGTAGTGGGGGGATATGATTGGTATTGCATTGTGGTCCATTCCATTATGGAAGAAAATATTTGCTTTGGTTTGAAGAGGAAGGACTATTTATTCAGAAACTGAGAGTAATTGCGTTCGGCATTTTCCACAATATGGATTACGCTCAGGTTCCCTGAAATGTGAAAAAGAGCAAGATATGAACCGAGTTCAAGTGACCATCAAACACATGACGTGTGTGTGTGTGTGTGTGTGTGTGTGTGTGTGTGTGTGCGTGTGCGTGTTTGTGTGTGTGTGTTTTTGTTAGTGTGTTTTAAAACATCAACACGCCTTCTGAGTGCCACATCTGGATCCTGCCCACTGCTCCCGGTTACTGTGTGTTCACTGTTCGGAGTCAAATGCAGAGACAAATTTACACACTTGTACTGTAGATTAATGAAGTATCAAATATTATTATGATAATTAGAGCTGTTTTAATCCCACATTATACTGTATGGTTTAATTACTGCCTGATACTGCTCTCTATTTAACATTACACCTCTGTCTTTTTTTTTTTAAGATTTTGCTCAGATTTAAACTTTAAATCTCCAGGTTTTCTTGACATTCTTCCCCGTGTATTGCATTCCACAAAGGTTTAAGGGTCTCGAGGAGCCTACAAAGATTTTGCCTTTGCATCAGTTGCACCTGAGTTAGACATGTTTCTCCAGTTCACCCAGACTTTACCTCATCTCTTCTTTCAAACACGGACATGCACAGGGAGGGATTGTAGACATGCTCGGATCTGTCTGATTCTCATTTTCCCCCTGTACAAATGACCTTGCGTATCTCCCAGACGCAGCAACCACAACACATACTACATTTGCACTTGTGTTCCTTTATACCTCCCGGCCGATGAAAAGACTGAGGTGTGAACCCTGGCCGAAGTCTGTCTCTCCCTTGGAGGCCCGTGTGCTGTATTAATGAAATTTGCTGAATTTTTCCTCGCAATAACAGAGCAGGCAACTCCCGACATGCTGGTGTGAGATCAGCAAATCTGACTACAGACAAATTGGGACACAGGACATTATTTTACGCAAATGCTAAGATTACATACGTTCACTATGAAATCTAGTAGTTGTAGTCACTCTGGTCATGTCTATACGTGTGTGTGTGTGTGTGTGTGTGTGTGTGTGTGTGTGTGTGTGTGTGTGTGTGTGTGTGTTGTATATATTATAATCTGCTTTCAGTGGATTTCCATGCTTTTTTTTATATTGTTTTTTTTATTTCTTTCAATAATGTAAAATATAACCTTGATTTCGGCTAAAGGTTAATGTTGAAATGAATTTAGGCCTAATTGAAAGCATCATGTAGCTATTTTCAGTGCCTGGTTTTGCCATGTAAAACTTGCAAATAAAACGCATCAAAAGTTCTAAACTCTTGGTGGTAAACCACTTCTTGCCCTTCGATCTTACTGGCAAAAATAGCTTCTCATACACTTGTCTGCATAAAAAAAGTCTGAGATAGGAGATTAGTGATAATGTTCTTGCTTAAGCTTGAGACAAACAAAACATATTCTCACTCGCCCTTGCAATATCTTTTAAAGACTATAAAATTTTTTCATCTATAAGTTTCCAGCCAATTTGATTTGATTTCCTCTATTAGACAGTCATTGTACAAAGCTGCACTTCTTGTAAATAAATGCAAAAAGTGGACATTTATTAGAAGACATTAAAGCCTTTGGGCCAAGTCTTTAGTAAAAGTTGTCTTTTGAGAGTCAGTTCGGAACTAAACCACTTCTGGTTTAGTGCGCCCATTTATATTAATGAGACTCCTGGTGGTCTTACCTTGATTCCGATTTGCCGCTCCAAGCGAAGAAGCATTTGGCCGAACTTCGTAAAAGCAAAAAACATTTTCTCTTTAATTTAACGATTGATCGTTATAATTTAACTGCTGATTGTGTGAGCGACTCACCAGAAGTTCCGAGGTGGCTGGGGATGCCTGAAAAACAATGAAAAGGTAACTTTAGCATTACAACTATTCTTATTTAAGCCGAAATTTCTGCACAGGTTCACTGATGATACACTAATGCCATTATCAAAATTTTGTTCAAGAAACAGTCCTGAAATGTATGTCATGTTGCTATGTTTTAGTACAAATTAACAGGACAAATATGTATAAAATGAGAAAGAACATGAATTGCTGGCGTTGGTAGAAGCTTGGTGACTAAAATGGAGTGAATTCTCCTCATCTATGACTCACTGTCTCTGTGTCAGAATTAAAACCAGAATCTTTCAGTTTACACATAGAATTGTGAGGACACATCTGAGCATGCTGCTCCTATCCAATATTTGTTGAGTTAGGGAGCATGTTTGATGATGACAAACAATCACATTTCAATGAAAAATGTTTTTTGATAAAAATTGGCTTATTGTTTTGAGAGATTCCCTCTGGGATGAATGAAGTATTTGTCCGTCCATCTGTCTGTCTCGCCCTTCTTGGACTTTTTATTCTCGCTCACATTCCTTTTCCCAGTTAAGTGGAATTTATCCCCAAATAAGTGGACAAAAATACACATTTGAAATTGAACTTTTTCGATATCATTTAAAAAAAAAACTTAAAATGAAGGTGAAATGAAGTATAAAAGGCTTAAAAGGAAAGCTGACATGTTGCAGGAAACAGGCAGTTTGCCACTTCCCAATGTTGAATTTATGATTTTATGTTGTCTATATATTTGTGTGATATATCTAAGTTTGACATTTAATATTCCTCTTTCTTAACTGATACCTCCCGAACAGAACGATGCCGATGCAAAAATGTACAGCTACCCACCCCACTTGCCTGCCTGTATCGCGAAACTTTCGAATCTGTCTATAAAAAAAAAGCAATTCCAGACCCAGACTGACACTGCTCTCCCACCTTGCAAACTTTGTTTTATCAAACTACTATCTCGTTTTTTGACTTACACAATTATTCATGAGCGGTGATGGTTATGTGTGCATGCGTATTGTTTCTTTATAGTTTACTCTATGCAGTAACATGTTCCCTACATCATAGAGCTCATTACCGAGATACAGACTCTGGCTAATTGTAGATTCAGCTCACCTGAGCAATGAATGACATGTCTGAAGAAGAAGAAGAAGAAGCAGTGGACAGCTGGTAGATGAGCTGAGAGCGCATTGATTATACCGAGACACGTCTTATTTATTGCAGAAGTACCAAATGCACATTATTCTTTACTCAAGCACCTGTTCTTCCCACAGGGGACATACTAAGGCAGAACATTAAAAATCTTCTACAGGATCTTCAGGCCCTGCTTAGAGTTAGCCTAAAACATACACATGTATATTTGAAGCACATTTAGGTATTCTAATGTACGTGCAATGCATTACTTTCTCAGATTTCTAATATTTGCAGATTGGGAGACTGAATTTGTAATGATGTAGTAACCAGGACTGCTCATTATAATCAGACTGACAGGAGTCATATAAGCAGGTCTGATTATTTAGACTTCTTCATATTTAATGTCTTCATGGAAAGACTGCTAATTTAGCTCGTTCTGGGAACTTATGCGTCCATTAAAAGTAAATGAAACCTAATGCAGCAAAAAGATAATCATCCCAGTGGTCTCTCAACAATTCAGTTATTTAATAGCTACAACAGTGTGTTTTATTTACATAAATGTATAAAACACTACCTATTAGTAACGCACTTCCAAAGGGAAAAAAAAAAATCACCAAGCTAGATTTTTAAGATGCACCGAAAAACTAGCATTTTTCGTGAATCGGAAAAAAAAAAACGACCTAGCAAGATTTTTGCAGTGAAATATAAGAGCTACCTTGGAAATACGGGTACGACCTAACAAAATACTTTTTAAACAGACTGAAAGATCTACTCTGAAAATAAGACCTAGCATTATTTTTGCAGCGCATTATAAGATCTATCCTGAAAATAATAGCAAGTTTTTTGCAGCGAAATACAAGATTGAGTGAACTACTCTGAAAAAGTATGCCATAAGATTTTTAAAACGGACTGAAAGATCTACTCTGAAAAAAGGCCCTAACAATGTTTTTTTTTTTTTTTTCACCAATTGACCCTACTAAATAAAGATTTGAAATTAATAACTAGCAAAAGTTTCAAGTTATGATCAAATATAAGCCAGAAAACATCTTTATGATCATTTATATTTATGTATTACTGCATGTGCTCCATAGTACATAGATCTTACATTATGTGTATTTACATCTACATACATATGCAAAACATCGTACAATGTATACATTTACTGATTTTAATAAACTAAACGTCACAGTGGCTTCTTTTACAATTCTATTTTGAGCTCAATTTGATGAAATATTCAACAGTTACAGTTACGTATCAATGCCTGCCATAAAAACGTGAATTAATGATGTTTTTTTTTTTTTACATTATCTTATTTCATTCACGGTAAATGCTCTTTTACTTATTAACTATCCATTAGCTAAACACAGCAGAGCGCCAAACTGTCTCTCCATCCCTTACAGACACCAGACTAAAGGCACCACAGGACACTTTGCTTTCAAACAAAGTGCTCCTTTCTGACTCTCAGAGCCTAGAGAAGACATGAATTTCATTTCCTTCTGAATTATTAGGTCTGTGTCCTCACACAGCAACACATCGGCCCTGCCTCCCATGAATCATCAACAAAGAGATGAATTGCCCTTATGATTAAAGCAGAAGACTTGATGACAGATGAAAGCCATTACAGCTTAATTAAATTTGGCGCTTTCAGCAAATTTGTCTTTAGGTGGGAGCCATATGCTTAATAATCTCACATGTAATACGAGCGGCGAGGAAGCGGCACCACTGCAGTCGGTTTTGTGGAGGGCTGGTGCTGTCGCCGCAACTATTGATTTCACAAACCTGCAGGGGCAATAACTTTACTTTCATTTCATATGCAAGCCTGTTGCATAGTGGCTTTCTCGGCCATGTGTGTGCTATATTGCCTTTGATAACGATGGATGTTGGTTCCCTCGGTTGGGCGCAGATGGTTCCATGCATTGGATTTTTAATATCAGGCTGTCAGTCACAGCTTTGCCCTCTTATGAGGCTTCATAAAGAACAGAGGTAGGCTTTCAAACCCATGCACTTGCAGACACTCAGTGACACCTTTCTACGCTTCAGGCGCAGTAATCCCAATATTAGCATAGCATAACATTTACGTTTTTGTGCAATATTGAGATTATTGAGCCGCTGGAATACAAAAAAATAAAATCAAGGACATTTCTGGCCATCACCTCATATTGCATGAGACACAGAATGTCCTTTGGTTGTTACTGCATAACTAAATGTCTAGCCTCAGATCTACTATAGTTCCTGTGCTGGCGGTCCAGAGGGTCTCCGCTCACCATCTGGACAGTGCAGAACCGCTCTGTGTCCCTATGCTACAGTTACTGACTTCATTAGATTTATTAGGGCTATGAGCCCCCTGCCTAAGGCCAAGAACTTGACAGATGTGCCTCTACTCAAAGCCAAGATAGAGATAGAGGAGAGGAGACCAGTACTTATAGTTATGGGTGAAACACCTAATTCCCAGACACTAAGGTTTTACTTTTTATTTCAGGACATTCTGTCGAGGACATGGTTTAATTTTTTTCTTTTTATTACGCTGCCTTCAGTCAAATCCTACAACCCATAACATAGTGGATATGAATGTATTTGTTAGAGACAGTTTTTACAGTTCACATGGGGATAATTAGCCATGTTCTAGACTAAACTTCCAGATCTAATTCTTTAGATTCAAATCTTATTAAAACATAAAAAAACATTATATACATGAATAATACTGTGCATGTTCTGAATTTAGCTGTGTGTAAATGTACATGTGTCATTTAAATGTGATTTTTATTTTCGTCCTGGGTCTAGTTTCATATAAAGACAGAAATAAAGAAAGGAAGACACACACACACACACTTATCTCGGTATCTCCTAAACTGCGAGACGCACAGGCAAGTTCTTTACGTCACATTATTTAGAAGCTATAACGGATGAAAATACAGTATACATCTTGGTTTCCACTACCTCTTTTTGGTACTAATATTCATAAATTGCAGATGATCCAAGACCAAGAAAGACTTTATCTTTTCAAACAAAGCCAGGTTCAGATGATGCTATGGAGTCTTGTAAATACTATCATTATTTTGTCAAAACTGTTATTAAGTTTCAACAATAGACATAAATATGCAGAAATTGTATCCACTGAACTACTGATAGTGTCTTAGATCTACTGGTTTTATCTTTTCAACTTCCATAACGTTCCCAGTTATTACTGCTCTAACATCTCAGTAGCTTAGTCCCAGCAATTTAGAACACATCCATTATGTTTATTTATTCATCACCCAATCAGACCATTTTAGGGCGGGATCCATCATAAGCAAGAGGTTGAAGGTTTGGCGTCAGATTACTATTGCTTTATTCGCCTAGTTTTAATTGTTCTCTATAATACAATGTTTATTTTTTACGTTTACAGCAGCGATTCTTGACTTACAAGCTTGAACCTCTAGTGTAGAGGTGGCCAACCCGTGGCTCTTGAGCCTCATGCAACTAGTTTTAGTTCTCTTCAACTAGTTTCATGCGGCTCTTCAGGAGCTTTCACATGACATGAGGTCAATATGCACACCATGTTAACTGTTAAAAAATAACTAATATTATCATGTTGATGTGGTTATTGTCATTAAATCTGGCTGAGCAGAGGTCTGTGTGTGTGCGTGCATACAAGATTAAGGAATTGGATGATGTTTATGTGTGCCCATGTGTATGATGTGGCTCTTTGCGGCTCTTTGTGGCTCTAACACAGAAAAAAGTGGCTCTTAGTGTCTGACTGGTTGGCCACCCTAGTGTTAACAATAATGCATGTCTACAAAGACCTGTTTACTTAAGAAATATTATTGATACACGTTGAAAAATTCTTGATGTCACACTGGATGTGTTAGTATTGATAATTATGATAGATGATACATACTTTTGCGTAATACATCCACGTTCTTCTATAATAATAAAATAGTCCCTGATCAATATAACCGACAGGACTGCAGAAATGTAAAATTCTTTTTCACAGCTGATTGAAGTATTATTCATGGAAATGTGTGAGCTGAAAGAATTTTAGTATACTCATCATTTCATTTTTTTGTTCAGATTTAATGCCATTTTGAAACTGAAAGGTCATTCTAAGAGCGGCTGTTTTCACAGTCAGCTAGGAGGTGGACAGGAAGGTGTACTCACAGATATTGGCGGTTCCTTTGGGAATGGGCAGGTAGGAACCCATGCTCCAAGCTCGGCCCTGATAATGTCTCTTGCAACGTGCACAGTCTGGTCCGGTGGTGTTATGTTCACACTCACAACCCAGTTTCCCCTTCTCAAACACACAGCTGTTGGCATGGAGATTGCACTTGCACCTACAGTGGGATTAAGAAGAAATGGTGAATGTCAATCTGAAACAAGAAACATGGTAAAGCACACGCTTTAACATCGCATTATGCTGGCAATTTTACACTTGTGATATGTAATTACAGTGATGGATTTAGAATCACTTTGTGGGATATCCATTACAAACTCCAACCTTTAATGAAGACTTCCCATGATGCTGTGGAAGAGAGCTTCATTACGGCATTAAAAACAGCTCATTTGCTTGTGCCCCTGTGGAGCTGGTGAATCGAAGCGCGGGTCACATCTGTGACACGGAAGCAGAATGAAAGCCTCGCAGTAGTTGGGCTTTAACATCGAAAGAAGAAAAGATGTGGAAAGTCCATCGACACTAACTGCACCGCTTCAAAGATCCTGTGATGTTGCAGGGAAGGAGATTTTAATAGAGTTTTTGGAGAGAACGACATGTAGTAGCAGATTTTTGATGGAGACTAGTGTGGCACGATTCATAAAAAATGTCGATGGTGGCTGAGGTAAAAATTGAGATGTGACATGTAGTTTTCTGACAAACACATGCCTTGATTTACAAGATTGACTGTGTTTACGCAAATATAAGCAACCCCCCTCCCTGATTTTTTTTGTCACAAAATAAAAAAGCCCTAAAATTTCCGGCTAAATACTTCTCTTAAAATACTTAATTTTCTTCTTTTAGCAAGCATAACTTGTGACTGTATTGCTTCGATGTTGTTTTACTTGAATAGATAAAAATCTATTGTAGTTATCGTAACTCCACTTCCCATGGGTTTCTGCTGAAACCTTGGCGGGTCCACTCCCATGAGCCTTTGCATTCCAGTCAGCGCAGCGCTACATAAGCAGCCATTGGCCGGTCTTTATCAGACACTACACAATGATTGTTGCAAAGTATTGTTTGCCCTGTGCAGCAGACAGAGCGTTTTGAGTGTGTTTGTTCCCTGTTTTTGACTCCTTGCCTGTGTTCTTCATTTTCAACTGTTGCCCTGTTCTATGGCTCATATTTGGTCTACAGTGTATCGTCTCTGTCTCTTCTAATATTAATAAAGTTTTTTATTTTTTTTTTTTTCCCAACACTTATTTATTTAGCCACTGCCAAGTGTCGCTGCATGGCTATTGCTTTTTTATTTCTCCTATAGACCTAAAAACATATATGCATGTCTGCCTTCGGAACTATTATTTAAAGAAAGAAAAGAGGACAAAACTCAAAAAGATTATAAACTGCATAAAGACGACTGATTTTCGTCTACTTTATATTTCACAGCGGTCTGAAGGTTGCCTCAGATGAAAAATTCTTCTAATTTTAGCGTACAAATATTAGTCATAACTCCTTCCCAAAACTACTAAATAAGTTTGTGAACATAGACAAAACACCTTGAAACCATTGTTACGATCCTCATTAGGATCGTATATTTTATTTGCGCTCTGGTCTCGTCTCTCTCTCTCTTTCTCTCCCTCTGACGCTGTCGCTCACCCAGGTGCGGAAGAGAGAAAGCGGCTGCCAATACCTGCCGCATATTACCATGATGACCCGGGCATTCGGGCACACTCACAAAAGCCATGACGGAGTCTAACAGCGGCGAGAGACTCTGCTTACTCCCGAGTGTTGTTGCGTGCACTTGTGCTTGTAAACTTGACGCGGTCGCCTGGCCGAAAGTTGTGTGTGTGTAAGAAAGATCCTGTTTATCAAAGTGGAGCTTCTGTTCACCTAATGAGTCGTATGTTGTCAATGTCCTGACTTTTCATTTCCCTTGAACACCCGCTTGCTTTCGTTTTGAGGAACAGTATGGAAGGCTTTTTGTTTATTGTTTATTATTGTTGTTTATTGTTTATTACATTGTTTTCTCCTGTTTTTGGTTTAGTCATGGAGGTAGTGTATAATTTTGTTGTTTAGTTAGAGGTTCAATTAAGTTAGAGGGATTTTTGTTTGTTATTTTTCTGCCTGCCACTTCCTGAGATATTGGTTCTGGTTTATATTGTTACCAGTGACGAAATAAATCCTAATTTCTTTTTTTAAGTTGGTTGTCTTTTTATGTTATGCCCCAGAACCCCTAGACACTCTAGGGGGACGTAACACCATGAAACACTTTCAGGGGCCACATATGGCATGAAGTATTTTTTGCATAACTGAATTCTAACAATATATACTACAACTAGACTTTATTTGTAACACACATTTACTAAATTATTAATATATTTAGGACATTTTAAACAGATTCAGAACGTGGTAACTCATCTAATTTTCTGCTTAAAAGGAAACACCAGACTTACAGAAAAGTCCAAGAGTCCTAAAGAATTGGAGTTTTCTTACGTTTGGCATTACTGTAAATCTAAGTCAATGTCAATGGAAAATATGAAATATATATAGCTCATCTGGTCTCATGCTGTACAATAAATCACTGGGCCACAATCACACCTGAATCTCAGTTTGATATTTTGCCTTTTGAAGCCCTACAGAGATGTTCAGTGAAATCGCAGCAATCTGTGACGAACAGTCACAATATCACGATTGACGGAGTCAGTCCAAACCCAATTCCTTCTTGTCATTGCAACTTGGCCAATAAAGTTTCTGATTCTGATGCTGATTGAGATATGATTAGTGCTGCGCTACTATGACATATTCTACCCCAATTCGCTTTTCAATGGCAAATAAACTGAGCCAATGTGTCTGAAAAAGGAAATTTGTGGTGCCACTTGAGATTGCTTAATGTTTCCAGATCTCTGAATATACAGTATAATCTTCTCTAAATATAATTTGCAATCATTGACTTTGCCAGGAGACCAAAGGTTGTGAGCGTGTGGTGTACTTCTGACCTCTGCCTCCCTGTGTGATGACCAGCGGTTAATGAGATCATTGAGCATTCTGGATACGCTACACCTCTCTGGAGAGTTCGTGTTGAGTATGATATCGACTCAGTATTTGTTTTTCCCGCAGTAGCGTGGAGTGAGGACTTAAAGCCGGGCGGCGAGGATGTGTGTCCGCCTCATTGTGAACTTGAGACAGGCACGCTGCTGAAATGCATCCGTTATGATTGACTTACTTGTGACACTGCACATGAATGATTAACAACAGCAGGGATGCAGGACTAAAATAATCCTTTTCACTTCAGGGTGGATCTTGTCGTGCTTGCGTTCCTCGTTCGGAAAATGAAGGTTTTTAAACGTTAAATTTAAAAACTTTTTTTCTTTCCATTTATTCTGAAGATAGGATTTTTGAATGGTCAAGCAAATAATAGACCCAAAATTAAAAGATCTAATGAAGACTTGGTTATGAGATTTGATTTGGACTTCACATCTGAAAAAAGCGTCTGTCCCCTTTAACTGACGTCCCAATAAAGCGAAGTCGACTGTATTTAAATATTAATATAAAATAATTAATATTTAATATTTTTTAGGAGATTCCCTGAACATAAAACTTTGGAAAGCAAAATGAATGCTTTAGTTAATTATGTTCTTGTGCTAGTTTCAATCTCTTGATTACCAAAATGGCAAAAATTGATTGCAGGTCCCCAGAAAGAAAGTCAATTACATCTGTGAGATATTTCTAATCGGTGGATGTATCTACCTGCCCTTCATCTAGATAGTAAAATCCCCTGAAGTGTGGTGCTTTGAGAGCAGACCCTCAGGTTAATTAAAAACCAGCTGAAACTGGATCATCAAGCTGATGTCACCAAGTTCAGTGTATCCGTGGCATAGCGGCGAGGGACATGATGCTTTTGCCGTTGGCATTGTCATATTGAAATTGGAGGGGCCATTGAATATAGTTTTGTTGGCGCCGGTGGGAAAATGCCTGGCACGGCGACCGTTTGTACTGGCTGAGAGATAAAAATCCATTTCATAAATCTTTTTTGGCCCCCTCTTCCTCCTCCTGGCTCTCCCACAGTGGGCTTTGGCCATTATCTAAGAGTGGCACCACTCAGTGACTCATTTAACTTTGCTCTCCTCCCTCCGTTTACGAATCAAGGATGTGCTTTGTACTCCTGCTCTCTAAAGATATTGCTCAGGGAATTATGCGGAGCTTCATTGTCTGTGAGGTGTAGTTCATAGCTCATATTCAGATTTTATTTTTTGTTTAACTGAAAGGTTTTTTTTTTTTTATGAACCCAAGAAGACTATTTTGACTTCGCCCCTTGGGTTTTATTGCAAGACTCTGAAGTCACATGATCCAATATTGGCCAAACATATTTTGCATAGAACATTTTAATTTAAAATGTTTTAAATTTTAAAAAAGGTGGACGACCTTAAAAAAACGTCCATTACCATATAGCACTGCATTTAAAATGTATTTGTTTTCTTCAGGGTAAAGAAAAGTAGATTTTCATGTCAACATTTTTCGTGTTTCATCTGGTTTTTCTTTTTTTTTTACTTCATTCAGTTTGACAGCTCATAACAGCTTATTTTTTCACTATTCATTTTCAGGTTTTAAAGGATAGACTTCCAGCATGATGAGAGTAGTACAAACTGACTACAAATTGCCAAGTAGTGTGTTTTTTTCTTCAAAATGTCATTTGTTTTGCAGCTTTAACACAATTTGGAGTTAAATATTAATCTTAATTATGTTCTTTATTGATTTCTATATCACAGTACTGATAATGTAAATATAAATTGCAGTCCTTCTGTTAACTGTCTTTTTCCTCTTTGTGAACAAAGGCCACACCAACTGTTATGTGAAAGCAAACAAGACTAATCGTCATTGAATTACACATTTTTATTCTATAAAATCAATCTTCTGGTTTTCTGATTTTTCCTTCAAAATTCCCTTAAAATTCCAAAGATTATTCACTTTTTTGCCTTTTCTCTCTGTAAAAAATTCCAAATGTTCATTTAAAGATTCAACTATTCTGTTTGATTTTTATATTAGTAACTATAGATTTATAGACACTATAGATGTACTTTTATTTATCAAGATATGAGTTTTCACAAACACCACCAGTGACCTTTAAAGGCACAAGGGAAGAATTGGAGAACATCGACCTCTGCCAACGTTCTTTACCTTCCAGCCTTGAGAATTGGA
Source organism: Paedocypris carbunculus (assembly GCA_028128575.1). NCBI lineage: Eukaryota > Metazoa > Chordata > Actinopteri > Cypriniformes > Paedocypris > Paedocypris carbunculus. The sequence goes on along the minus strand of SOMO01000039.1, from coordinate 604,659 downwards.
GGATTCTCAGATGTCTTTTGTAGTGAGTAGAAGACTTGGACTCCAGATGTAAACAGCAGTGGAGGCACAGACACATCTGACAGCCAGCTCATCAAAAAAGCAGGCAAGAAAACCCTCTGTCCATCCTCTTGAACATCACAGATACAGCTGAAGTTCTCTCGCTTTGCACGTCAGCCAGCCTGAGTTTGAATCTGCCTGGTGTTCCGACATCTGCCATAACTTTGTGTCTTTGTATTTTTTTTGAGACAAACTGTGAAGTGACCTCCATCACTGGGTTTGAGTGGTCAACAGCGTTATAACAGGACTAGGAACGATCACATTTGTAATCCTTCACCCTTTTTTTAGGACCACGCTGGTACTTTCGCAAGAGACCGCCTGCTGTTTGGATTGGTCATGGCGTATAACTGCAGATTGTGTAACGTGGCTTTATTCCTTCTGTAAGGATTAGTATGATGCTTAAATGAAGATAAGAGTGTTTCACACTTGCCTGCGCCTCGAGTGTGTTCAAACTTCCCTCATTATGCCTTGCTTGCATAACTCACCTTAGTGAGAAGACTGATATTAGTACTGACCAGGTAAAACGCATGTGCCTGTTCGGAAGAGCATTTTTAGAACTCAGAGTTAGATATTTGATGCATCACTATTTCACTTTCACATTTTAATCACAATATAACTTTTTATTGAGATAATAAATATTATGAGATTATCAAATACGTACTGCATTAACAAATATTATTGGGAGCCAGAATATGNAAAAAAAAAAAAAAAGACAGAAAATGGCAATTGCTCTAGTATATATATATATATATATATATTCTTTTCTGCAGTGTTTAGCTGTTTAATTTAACAATCGATTTTAGAGTGATCAGTCTATGAAATCGCACTTTTGTATTAGATTAAAAACAAGAGTGAGAGGTTGGCAGTTGTTACTAAACTCTCCTCAATCGCCAAATTGGGCATCCATCTGGTTGAAAAGCAATGGATCTCGGGCAAAATGTTTGTCTCTCACCTCAAAATAGTTGACCCTGCCAGGGCTCTTTAGATTTCCCAGAGAATATTAAGAATTTATCACTGTGTATAGTTTGCCTCCTTCCATTATACTGTGACCGAATCCGAATTTGCGGCACTCTGGTTGGCTTTGCTAGAAGCTATGCCAGCAATTTGTTTCAATGACAGGCCCTATTATGAAGCATTTACAATGATCTGCATAAATATTATGCTAATGTTAGACTCGGCTCATCCTTGCTTTGATCACACACAACCTCTTCCTCGTCTTCAAAGCTACATGGATAAAAAGGAGAGTGGAGATGTGCTATAAGCATGTGCTGATGGAGTGCTGCGTTTAGTGATCAGTAAAGTGTAACGCTCGCACATGATGTGTCTAGCATAAAGACAAGTATATCATGCTCAATACTTCAAAAATTACTGGATTAGTAGTTTTTTTAGCTGTTTTGGCTTTTGGAATTATGACGTGAACTGCCTGGATTCATCATAAATCGTTATGAGCGTTGATTGTGTTAAAACCTATACATTCAAACTAATAGAATAAAACTTATTCTTAGTTATGATACTTTTTGTATCAAAACTAAAACAAAAAAAATAGCAGCCTTTTGCTATTTTGAAATTGTAATATTTTTTTCCAACTGCGCTACACTACACACACTTAATATAAACATCAGCATAAATGTCTGTTATTTTTAAATGTTAGTGTGTAGAATATTATTTCTTTACATATTGAAGCTATTGGAATGAATAATGTTGTATTGTGAGCGCAAAATAAGTTGATATTCAGCTTTACTGCAGAGCCCCAAGGGAGAGTTTATCTGGACGCGGTTTTTCAGAATCTTCTTCATTATTGATGACTGCAGCAAAGCTTCTCATTAGCAGATTTCAACAACTTGGATGTGACTCTCAGATGATTGACAGTAAACACGGTCCGTCCTGACAAACATCTGCTCAAAATCTCATCCCACGACTGGCCCAATTCAGCCCCGTGTGAGTTCCAATTAACCATCACCTGCTGAAAAATTACTGAATCATTGATTATTGATGACATACATACCAATACATTTGGAATCTGGTGGTTCTGGAATCTGGAATTTTCATCTGGACTTGGATTACAGTGTTTCTGTCTGTCTGTCTGATTGTCTGCGTCTGTCTTTCAATTGTCTCAGT
>SOMO01000039.1:554655-565320 GCA_028128575.1 Paedocypris carbunculus | reverse complement strand
CAAAGGTGGCATGCAAATTCATGCAGCCATTGAACTTGACCGTTCATTGGCCGGTTGTTAGAGTGAACGCGGATGGCCGAGCATCCGATATCCCATAGTCAGGTTCTGACTGACGTCGAAGTGACCTGACTATGAAAGGGAACAATATATTTTAAGTAAAGATTAAATATTTTTGTACATTTTTTCGAAAAAACTAATGAAATAAACTAAATTGCTGTTGTTTAAAGTATATAAAACCTACTATGTGAGTGTAGCACTTTTTACAGTGTATGTTCTACTTATTTCCGATGCCCTTGGCATGTATCAGTCACATTATCAATTGATTAACTCTAAATTTGGACCTACAGTACATACTGAAACATTTATTCCAGGATGTTGTTTTAAAGTTTGTTGTCTGTCCACTTGCATACAATTTAACACACAACAGGACTTAAGTTTCAATGTCACCTTGCTCACCCAGGCCAACCATGTCACATTATTCATTTTAATATCACATGAGGTGTTTAGAAATGCTCTTTCTAATTAATTCTCATGATCTAATGGGTGTTCCCAAGTTACACTCAAAGGGTTTGCAACCAAATGTGAATTCTTTCCAAGGAGAGCATCAAAATTGCATCACTGCAAGTGTTAAGAAACACAGCATGAGCTTTTCTGAAAGAAAAAATAGGCTAATTCACTTAATCGAGAAGAAAAGCTGATGCCCCCAAATTCATTTTCAAAAGAACTTCTTTGACAACCGGTTCGGCTCACTTACCTGAAATTGCCCGTACATCTCTGTCATACTTTTTTTTTCATGGCCTTCAAAAGACTGGATAAGCAAAGAAAGCTAGGACCACCAGCTTTGCCTTCTAAATGAGTTTACGAGCATTTATACTGTATAAATAATAATGTTATATGTGACAATTATCCTAGGCATAAAGGTGAAACTAAAATATTTTGGACTTCATCAGTTTCCAGAATAGACGTTAACAGATAGATTATCACGTCCTCCTAACTCTCCACCAATCTATTTCTTCTATGTCACAGTTACTCGCATCATTGGATTCATCAGATTCTTTCTGTCTCTTCCAGAGGAACCAAGGGATATTAAAGCAGCTGTGTAATAACCCTCCTCATAGCTCCAGTGGGGAAATGAGTCTCACTCAGATCCAGTTCTCTCTGATGGATCGACAAGTTTTCCAGTGAGAATATGCTGGGCCGGTGGTCCGATTTCATTTCTTCTCTTCTAAGATTTCTGGAAATTTTCCACACAGGTGCTAATGTAGACAGGAATAAATGTACCTTTATTTCCGTCATCAAGGATGGATTTAGCTTTTCCTCTCATCTAGTGAAGTTCTGAATCACAAAGTTCGAATTTATGTAGTTATTAATAATCTGAAATTTAAGTTTTTGAAAATTGCCTGCAAATTTGCATTAAATTAAGTGAATCTTAGAATTTCAGAGTGTTAAAAGCTTGGAAGATTAAAAAAAATTTTTTTTAGAATTAACCAAATGAAGGAAAAACACATTCACTCTATGTGTGAAAATACCAGGTTACATTTCTAAATTAAATGCAATTGTTTCACAAACAAAAACAAAAATAAAAGACCAATACTTTTTTTAAATAAAAAAAGAAAGATTTATGACTTGTTAAAAAGATAATCTTCCATTATATGATAATCACATACACCTGCAATTGTGCATTCAAAGGAAATTTGTTGACAGAAACAGGTAGAAAAGGAGAGAGTAAAGTGAGGAAAAACCATCCAGAATTTAGTGCTCTGCATTATATCTTTGCAAACAGTAATGTGAGTGTATGGATGTTTTATAAGAATTTTCTTTATCGCTTGTTAATTATTAATTAATATGCTTTTCTGATAATGTATTAATTCTGGGGCTAATCTATAAGAAGCCGATGATTGCCTGCTGCTGGGTTGAACCCTGGGGTCACAGTTCACTCTGATATTATGACAAAGATCACACAATAATCACTGAATAAATCACACAGGAGATGTTTCATCAGAAGAAAAAGCAAGTGTCACAGAATCTTATTTGATTTTAGTCTTATAAATATTCTCTCTCTCTCTCCCTGGAGCCACTCATTACTACCATGTCATTCTTTTCTGTTTTTGTTTAGAGAAATATTTGATTGTGTTGTCTTTAGTTTTTATTTGGTAATTTTAATTAATTTAAAAAAAATGTACTTTCAGCTTTTATTTCCAACTGATTTTTAATCAGAACTAAACAGTAAGCATTGCATTACGTACATACACTATGGTATTAATCTTAAAAACATCTTTCTGTTTTCACATAATCATTTCATACTAAGGTTTAGAGGCTATGTAAATTACAAATAAAATAAACAAAATTCAATGCAATATTTACATAAATACTTTGAAAGACTAAATTCTAAATTCTCCCCCACAGTCCTTGACTTCGAGACCCAATAAATGTGAGTCATCCAAAGTATTTTTTCTGAAGAGATGATCAAGGTCATCGCAGACTAAAATGAATGAATCATGCCTGTCCACAGCAGGTCAGATACAGCACTAGAGTTTCACATCCTGATAGAACAAACAACTAAGTTCATGTTTTTAAATAATTAAAAAAAAAAAACTAGTAGTCAAACAAGTAGTCAAACTCTGAAAAGAGTTGAGTTGAGTCTCTATTAAGCCGTTTCACATTATAGTTGTATGTACAGTATAATGCAGAAATCATCATTGCTCGTGTTTTGTGTGTCATTATGATTTTTCAAGATTATTTTCCAATTTAATTTATTATTTTTATTTCCGTAATTTTTGTACATACAATAAACACTGGATTACATTCTCAGAGAATGCTTGATGTTCTTTTTTCCCTAAATCTAGTAAAATTCCAATAAATGAGTGAAATCAGAAAAAATGTTGATGCTGTAGGGCGTTTTCTTATGACTGACAGTCGTGCTTTGCCTTTACCTGGTCTGGAAAAGTTCAGCTTGACACACGGAGACACAGTCTAGGCCTGTCAAAGAAAACATGGGACTTGTCACGAGGGAGTTTGGCGGACGGAGGGTTCGTCGGAGGGGGAGAGCATGTTCCAGGCCAGAGCGAGCGGCCGCTGAAAGATGCACACCGTCTGAGATCATGAATTGGCTCCAGATGGGACCTGGCAGCCGGAAAAGGTGAAAGCGAATTGTATCGACAGGCTGTGCAGGCCGGGTTCTGAACAAGGCCATTAGTGATGCTGCACAGTCACCTGGGAGATCTCGCTCACACTGAGATTTCACTTTAGCTAAGTGTTGAATTGAACTCTCCAGCCAGGTTGAGTGCAAAGGGAAGTGGTCTCGGAATTTGCAGGTCATCGGCTGTATTGTTTAAGCAACAGTGGGGTCTTTCGTGGAATACATTTAAGGAAAATGCCAGTGCCAGTTTCTCTTAGAAATGGTATGTATGTGATGGCTCTAATATGTTTTTTATTCATAGCACTTTTTTTATATAAACAAGCCACATTTTCACATTTTGGGCTTACAATTCTGACAATTGTAGTTTATTCTTTCAAGAACACACTGAATTATCATGTTATCCCATGACTAGCGTACAGGCATGTGTAACCACTGTTAAGTAAAGTGAAATGATGCATTAACACCAGTGATTTGGTCCAATTGTATTGGAGAAGGTCTGAGACTATAACTGAAAACGAAAGCTCACAACTTACAGTTCAATCTACGTTCCAACCTTCGCCCACGATCACAAGCTTTTTGTCATGACCCAAAGGAAAAGGTCTCAGTTACAAGGCGGCAAAATGGGTTTTCTCCTCAGGGTGGCTTGGGCATCTATTTTTGATGTCCCTGGGGCGTCTCACCGGGGAGGTACTCCGGACGTGTTCTATCAGGAAGTGGAACACTGATTAGGCCGCTGCCACCTGTCCCCGGATGACTGATAGCATAAAAAGATAAACGTGTAATGTATCTTGTTTGGTAAATATTTTCTAATATATATATACAATATACCTACGCTGGTCGCAAAGTATAGAAATATTTAAAACATTGAAAATTGACAATTATGATGAATCATGGTTTATGGTGAATGAGTCAAATCAGCTATTTGATCTTGAAAAGGCATATAAAAGATGTGGGAGGGGAAAAATGGTACAAGCTATATGGATAACCCTACCCTGGAGAGGATTGTGAAACAAAACCTATTAAAAATGTGAGGAAGATTTACAAAGAGTGAACTGCAGCTGAAGTCAGAGCTTCAAGGACAACAATATAAAGGAATTTGGCGCATGCCTTGTGTCAAGCCACTCTCTGGGTCCTACTGAAGGAAGATATGTCACAGAATCCATATTGCTTGGACTACACTGTACGAATGTTGATGATGATTTAAGTATCAATGTATTTGGCAAAGTTTTTGGTATAATGTTCGAGTTCAACGCAGCTGTATACCAGAAAATGTTAGAGCACTTTATGGTTCCTGCGGCTGACCGACATTTTGTAGAAACAGTTCCTTTTCCAACAGAAATTGTCACATGCACATAACACAGAATCAAAGCTAGGAGAGTCTGGTTTAAGGATCTTGGTATTCCTGTTTTTAATTGCCCAGCAACTCACCTGACCTTAACCCCATAGAAAATCTATTGGGCATTGTAAAGATACAATATGTCAGACCCAACAATGCAAAAGATCTACTTGAACTCTCCAAACACCTCGTCTGTGCCACATACTTGTCAACTCTTTGTCTCATAGTACTTCATTAGCTCTCATTAAAATGAAGCAAAATAAACACTTGAAATATAACATGGATTTGAACATGCACAAAATGCAACAAAAAATGCAAATTTTGAGTGTTTTAGTGATTTTTATTCAGAAATTTTTCAGCACAAATGTTTAATTCTTGACAACTTGCAGTAAAATCATGTTCATCGTAGATACAATAATATGTGTAATTTAATACTGTCACATTTTTGTAGACTGTTTCATGGACTATAAAACTCGGGATTTCGTGCTCATGTGTTTGTCAGTCATTAGTTTGCAGTAGAACTTCGCCCAGAAGTTTCTGTTCCTTAATGAAATGTGTGTTTTTATTACGCCATTACAGACTTTTCTGCTCTGTGCCAGCCGTAATTATTTCACTTAGGCAAATTCTTATGTTTTATGTTGTATGTATTATAAGGACAACGTATTGTAACATTTAAAATTGTATAATACAATTGGTTAATAGTAAGTAATTATTAATAAAAAAAAAGAATATTTATTTACAAATCTTACACCACTTAATATTTACTACAAAACAATATGCACTAAAATGCTTTCACCAAAACTTTCATATGTTTATCAGCAGCCGTCTGTGCCCTTTTAAATTCCATTTCAATTACCTTACAGTACAAGCCAAATTATATTTTCTTAATAACTTTACAAAAGTGCTTACAGGAAGCTTTCCCATCCTTCATGGAAAGCAAAAAAAATGGCTGTTTATGCCATTTTAAAATAACAGTGTTTGCACTGTTTGTTCTGTAACTGGTTCCTGAGGGAGAGTGTTTCTCCCTGACAGGAGGCAGAAAAGCTTCCACCTCCTCTTGTCTGGATCAGCGCTGAAACAGGCAGAACATCCTCTGGGGCAGGAATCTATGTTTCAACAGTGTGTGAACAAGACGTCTTGAGCATTAACTTGGATAATAATGTCTGTCAGCCTGATTGTTTTCATTTTATATTCAAATGTGCATGCCAGGTTGAGGTAAACAGTATCTGAAAAGCTATTACTGTGGGCTTTAAAATGAATTTGTTCTTATTGTGAATTAAATGAAGGTGTGCTTGAATCAGCTCTTCCGTTTTTGTTAGTAGTGGACACAAACAGCACTGCCATTATTTACGCTATTCTATGCAATAAACTACATGATTACATTTTTTTCATCATAAATATTTAATCATTATCAGCACTCTTTGTTTGAAGTGTTACTTTATGCAAAACCATAGTCCTTTTTTTAAGTGCAATTTAACTTTTATAATGAATTAACCGTTTTGTGTGCTGCTTTATGTTCACAGTAATCATGACACATTTTCCACACACAGCATCCATTATGAAGAAAAGATAAGCATGTACATAAACAGATATCAAATGTGAAATGGGATTACTGTCAAATTGTCTTTTAAGACCCATAGCAGACTTTTTGACAAAAAAGCAAACACCTTTAATCTCAACTGAGACTTGAGGAGGAAAAATCTTGGCAGCAGGAGCATAGCTAGCAGATTTGTGCTCCATAAAAAAGTTTTTATTTATTTTTAATGGACTGTTCAGATATATACTTCATTATAATAATCAGCCAGGATCCAGAGTTAGGGTATTAAGAATCGTTTTAAGTGGTAAAGGCGTTGTTTAACACATTACATTTTTTTTTCAACATTACAAATGTTTTTTCAACAAAGCATATTGCTGTTCTGCGCTTGTGGAATGCGGTGGTAAGTGTGTGAATTAGAACTTGCCGATTGGCTTAGTTAGAGTTAGAGTTAGAGCTCAGTCTATTGTTGGTTAATTCAGAACGTGGTGAGCGTTTATGTGTGTGCTCAGAAATCAGAAGACTGCTATTTTTTGCAAAAAATGTTTTACATTTGATAGTGGAAATAAACTTCTTTTCCCCCTCAAGAAAGTGGCAATATAAAAAATGGCTATTATTTAGACTTAGAGACAAGAAATCCAACATCAGTGTGTAACATCATCGCAAAGAAAGATTCAGGAAGGATGGTCACGAATATACCGTAGGTACACTTTTATATTCAATCGTTGACTATATTGTATTCAATCTTTGTCTCTATAATTCACACAGATCCCACAATATTTTTTTTTCACACTGACCTGTGATTATTCTCTGTCTTTATGCGGAAAGGTATTGATTTGGCTGAATAACCTGCTTGACAATTCTGTCGATATTGAACATATGAAGTAAACTTCCTGTGCTTGCAGCTTATGTCATTTAGCTTGTAGATAAAGTGCTGTCATTTTCTCATTTCTCTGGTGTCCGACATGCTGAGGATGTATTGTCAGCCTTATAGTACAAGAAAAAAACAGGTAAACAAGTTTAGATATGAATAAACATATATTTGTTTTTTTGTCATGTTATACAAGATAAATTCTTCATCACACAGACATACAATCAAACTCTTATATAGATACAAAATACGTACTGTATAGTGAAGATTTAGTTCTGTAATGCAAAAATGGCAAAATTGAATCGTGCGCTGCTAAAAACAACAATAAGTGAGTTTAAGCTGAGATTTTGTTCTGGACTGCCGAAAACCAATGGATCTCCAGTGGCAAGTTCATTAGAAGCGACATAATTTGGTCTGTTAGGGTGTAATCTCAATACCCTACATAGTGAATAATGAATCTTTCATCTCTTATTCATTGAGACAAGGGGTCAGTGCTTTGGTTCCTATGTCCTGATCCTGCTTGGACAGCTTTTCTTGTAGTTTCTGACCTTGAGAGTGGAGACAAAGGTTAATGTGGCATAACGTTGCCAGTTTAATCAGAGACAAACAACAGAAGGTTCCACTGTTAAATTCTGCGTTGTTGCATTGTGGGAATCAACAAACAGATTTACAATAGGATGAAGTGCACTAGATACAATTATTACTCAAATATGGTGAAAAAATACTTTACTGTATATATTTTTTTTTATTTAAAATGACAAAGCAAAGTGCAGCTTATATATTGAAGCAAATATATCTTTTGGAATCATAAAAATGTAAACGTTATTGTAAAAATTACTATGCAGTTCACAAAATGTCTTTGGTCCCTTAAAAAAACATTTCTTTTTGTTTGAGCAAATGTTAGTTTTAGTTCGAGTAAATTCATAACACTTGATTTTACATTTTAAAAATGTTTAAAAATACATACATTTAGAATACTTTTTGGACCAATTGTGATTGTGTTTTTCCAAAAAATCAGCATCTTGTATATATATATTTTTTTATTTGTACACTAATCAGTGTCAATAAATATATAAATACAGTATACACTTTATTTTCAATGTTGAAAAATTGGGTATGTTAAGCTAAAACGTCGGAACAAACTATCATTTGTATAACTGGGATGGCCAAGGGCCTATTCGAACATGGAACCTAAATGCAGGTACGAGTGTGTTGGCCTCATCCTGTCAGGGCTGGATTAGACAAACTGAAAGAGTGTGAGGTTGGAGTCTCGAGGGAAGAGAGGAGAGAGAAATGCCTGAGGCTCAATCCACCATGTGGAAGCACAACTTCTCCGTCAGCCTGAGAGTTGCCTGGCATACCTATGTGTTCTCTGTAGCTTCTCCTTCCAGTCACTCATGCCTTTTTCCACTTGCTGGTGTCGACAACCCTTCATTGCTTCACTCATACAGGATATATAGGGATAATAAGAACTCTACGTCCAATAAAGCATTGTGTGTTCAGCATGACCAAGCTTGACAAAGCTATCGAACCAAACCATTAACCATTTATTTATTCATATGTGTCAATATGTATATATATGTGTCAATATGTGACAATATGTATATATGCAAATGCTATTATGCAGTGGTGTGAAGTAATTGAGTAAAAGGATGATGTCATTTTACAAAAGTATTTACATTTTTTTTTGGCTACATTTTACTTGTATTGAGTATCGAAAATATTTGTAGAATAATTATGTAGTCTTTTCTCCACTACATTTGAATGGACACTTATCGTTACTACAGTAGTTACATTGTGATTGTGCGCGACGAGTTGGCATCTTTTTTTTATTTTGAAAAATTGAGGAAAGAAAAAATTTAGAAATTTTGTATGAGCAAAGGGACATAAAACATCATAAATCAGTTTCTTATTATTTCTTTATGTATTTGAGCCTACATTCAGTATGAGTAAAATACTTATAGTAAGTACTTTTTAAATTGAATACTTGGTGCAACAGTAAGGTATCCATACTTTTTCAGGTATGATTTTCAGGTACTCTTCACCTGCACCTCAGTGATTATGTGCATGAACACTGCGCTTAAATCCCAACATTTCTTTGTTCTTTTTTGTGGTTTTCAGCAAAACTTGATAGGTTTCGAGTTTTTTCTACAGTTGATGTGATCTCGTAATTTTCTCCAATTGTGTTGACAATACATTTACAGTAGTAACACCACTGGAGAGCTTTTATCTCCAGCTAGTAACAAATTTTAAACACAGCTTGGACAGAGCGTGACTTACAGTAGACAGGTAATTTGACCTGCTGCCTGGGTGCATTTTTGCGTATTATTTCCATTTAAATAGTCTTCTCTTATAGACTTATTTTAATTACCACAATGCGCTCAATGAGTTTTACCTGGCATAAGATCTTCTGAATATTATGAGCTACTAAGACAAGTGTTGGTCCCTTTTTCCTCGCTACTTCTTTAGTTAGTAGTATTCAAAGTTCACTTGAAATGGCCTCAGCTCAAGATCATTTTAGTTCATTACCAGAGTCTGTTGTTGAGAACTGTTCAGAAAGCTAGGAATTACTGTATATAGCGTTGAGGACACATTTATTAGGAGTAACAGTAATTGTTTTAAAACGATTTTTCAAAAAACAAAAATGGAAAACAGTTTAATTTAACACTGAAAACAATAAGTTCAGAAATGCTGAGTCAAAAATGCCTTGATTTGTTAAATTGGTACATAGGAATATTTTGAGGAAACATTTCATCTTGAGGGGTAGGAAATAATTTTGTCTTCAACAGTAGATGCATTTTTAACAAATGTTTTTTTTTATTACATCAACTTTGAGAGGTAAAATCAATGAAGCAGAACTGCAAAAATACCTGCTTATCTACTTTGTGACCTGTAGCTGAACCATACATGTAAATGTAACCCTCTCTATCTTTTATCTTCCATCTATTTCTCCATTACTCTCCCTTGTTACATGCTTCATATTCTCTTCAACTTCAGAGTCTTTCTGTCTCAAAAGGATTTTTCCATTGAAGATGGTGATTTCTCTGTGACTTCTGTCTTCTGTTTCCAGTGCTGGTGGTAACAAGCAGTAAAACCTTAGAACACAGTGAGGCATTAATAGTATGAAAATACCCTATTAAGTTAAGAGGGTCCCAGAACGAAGGCTCTTTCTGTTTTCAATTGGTTTGATGAAAGTGACTTTTATGTGTCCTGACCATCACAGACTTAAGCAGTTTGGATTTATCGCCTCTTTGATTCCTCAGACTCCTGTGATCTGACAGCCATGGCATGTTTTTTTATACCAGTGCTTTTGTCCATGATTGGTCCAGGTCAATGCCTCTTTCACAGTAGGTGAAAAGTTTCCAAATCATTTTTGTCCCAAAAACTCAGTCTATCTTAAAAATAAGCCTTAAATATATTGATATTAAATACTGCATTGCATATATACTGTGTGTGTGTGTGTGTGTGTGTGTGTGTGTGTAGGTGTGTGTGTGTGTGTGCCTTCAATACAACCATGTCTTCAATACAGTTCTTCAAGCCCTTCAATTCAACTATGCCTTTATTAACTTTGCCTATGGAATTAGGCAAAGTTAATAAAGACCAATGACAAATGTATATGGTATATACACATTCATAAAGGAATTCTACTTCACATTACATTACAAACTAAAAGTGTAATTCTGCACTAAAAATCATGCAAATATCTGTCTGTCAGTCAAACTATCTGATATCTCTCTGTCAGTCAAATATCTGTCAGTCAAACTAACTAACTAACTAACTAACTA
>SOMO01000039.1:511175-528991 GCA_028128575.1 Paedocypris carbunculus | reverse complement strand
TAAAAATAAAAATCACTTTAAAAGTAATTTATTCAGGTATATGAAATTTGTCATTTACCTGACCATTCACAATGTTGCGATCCCAACGGTAGCTTGACATTACTCTAGTAAACCCATATGGATGAGCCAACATCATACCTACTGTCATTTTGTAAAGTCTAAACATAAAAAAAGACACATATTTTTGGATTGTTGGTTTAAAACCACATCACCACCATATGCTGATGTTTATCAAAATAAAAAAAATCACAAGTACCTGGAATCCCAGAATGTGACAATGGAAGCACCGCCAGCACCATGTCCTCTCTGATTATCATGGTTGTCCACAAACACCAATGCTTTATCAGAAGGCATCATGCCCCAACCCTCACCCCAATTCCTGAGAGCCAGAATGGTCATTTTAATTCATAAATGCAAAACTGATCCCACAGCCTTGAGAAGTGTCTGCTTTCTTAACAAGCATTTAACAAACTTAACAAGTTGTATAATGTTAGAAATGTCTGTGCATGTCCATCTCACTTGAGGTAAGATAGCTTTTCTCCATTCCATTTGCGCATAACGGTCCCCAGTTTGGCCCCGTACTTGAATTCTGTCACCCTACCTAATCCGAAGTATTCCTGTGAAGTGACTGGTTCACCTCCGAGATCAATGACCTATTAACATACCCAGAAAATCTTTGAATGATAGCAATAATAACCATGGCCTGATTATCATTGAATGGAAATACCTCTTGGAATATAAAAGGCCTTGAGCCGGAGGGAAACCATTGAGTGTTCAGATTATGAAGACGACCATAAAGGGCAGAAAGATCTCCAGGCCACATGTGCTTGCATGCGTCCACTCGAAACCCAGCAACGCCCATGTCAATCAGCTTGTTCATATAGTCAGCCACTTTACCTCGGACATAATCCTTCTCCAAAGACAGGTCCAGAAGACCCACTAAACGGCAGTTTCTCACCTGCACATCAATGCAAAGATAAGTGTAATCACAACCACAAAATGTATGAAATATTGATTGGAATATTGCATTTTTTATAATAATAATTATTATTATAATAATTAATGATTTGTTTTGCTCATATTTTTTTTTACTTCAGTACGTATACCTAAACAATTAAGTGTTAAGCCCTGAGTGATAAATTGACCTAACGACTCTTTTTTTACGTAGGTTATCAAAATCAGATGTTCAAGCCAAAATCAGATGTTTCAGGTGTCCAGGTATGAATTGTCGTGGTCAATAATTCGTTAAAATTCCAAACAACTTTAATATAAAATGAATAAAGTTCTGAAGTTTTGAGAATTTGTAAGGCGCTTTTCACAGTTTTAACTGTCTCAAAGCGCACAACTTTAACACTGGTCACTTTGACCCAAACAGTGTCTTTGTGTAGCGTGGTGTTACAAATATGTGAACTGAATGTTATATATTTATATAATTACACCAAATAAGCCAAGCAGTAGAAGTTTCAAAGTACAACGTTTTTAAAAAATATTTTTACACTTTAAAATGGATCAATTTGACCCGAAAGAAAAAAACATGTTGCACATTACTGCACCTTATGATCATAATTTGCTTTGTATTTATTTACTGTACTTCATAACATAATATAATGCACTAATATTTATTGTGTACACTGCTGGTTAAATGCTACTTTATTTGCATATCACTGGCTCTGTAATTACACCATGTACAATGAAAATAAAGTATTGTTTAATCTAATAATCTAATCTAATCTAGTCTTCAAATGCCAGATTTATGTATCTACTACCTACTCCACCCCAGCTCTTACCTGATTGACATCATGGTAGTTCTCAATATTCCCACTGCCAGTGTGACATTTGCCATCATTGAAATCCCAGTTTGAGTATGGAACTGTTGGGAAATCCTTGTTGTTGGCATTGAAGTATGAGCCACAGCTAGAGTGTGTTCCTGATCCACCACCCGCTCCGCACATATGGTTGATGACTGCGTCAACATAGATGTTAACCTATGGGAAAAAGCACAGTTTTCAGAGGTGATCTTGATAATATGAAGGGATCTATTTTAACTTGTGGACTTTACCCCAACGTTATTGCACCTAGTGATCATGTCCCTTAACTGTCCCTCGTTCCCTGATCGAGAACATAAGTTGTAACCGATGGGCTGATATCGCTGCCACCAAGGGTGCCAGGGGTTTGTCACAACAATGCTCTCACTTGGAGGGGAAATCTGGAAATTAAATGCCGATTTGTGAAGTCCACAAAATTGTTATTACACATTTTAAGAAATGTAATGTTGTTTATAGAACATTGCCTACCTGAACTCCACCAAAGCCATTTGGTCCAAGGTATCGCTCACATTCTGCTGCAATATCAGTCCAGCGCCATTCAAAAAGGTGGACGATTGCAGTCCTTGCGTATTTAGTGTTTGGGTTGAACTGAGCCCAGTTCAGTCCTAACAACGCTGCCAAGATCAGAAGATCCTTCATCCTTCCAAAGTTAAGTGAAAACAACATATTGTCTTTGGATCTTATACAAAGTGAGATTTTCGCTTGACCAATCAGAAACCAAAGCTTGTTTGAGAAAGCCCTTGAACAGCTGAAAAAATTCCCATGGACAAGCCTAAAGTTACAACATCTATAAATTATGAAACAATAAAATGATGCAAACTACCTTGTTACAAAATAAATTTATGCAACAAAGTTTTTTATTTTCGAAAACCTAGATGTGTGTTGGTTTGTATTATTTTAACTATTGAACTAGAAAAAAAGACAAAATACACAAAATTAATCGTATCAGTTATCAGATAAAGGATTATCAAACAAGACTTTTGTGTAATGTTTATTTTACGTATTGTGTCAAACTTATTTTTTACCTTGTGGAAATTACTGATATAACAATATAAAAAAACGAAATGGAATATTTTTAAATATAAAAACAAACTATAGGAAGTAATACATGGATACAAGTACTAAAACGCAAATTAAGTAAAACAAATAAATATCAACATGTATTATTTTTTATTAAGTTCTACATGTCATTTGTAATAATGTATTGATCAACTTTTTATTTAAAAAAAAAAAAACATTAAAACATTACCTTTGTGAACCTTTTTTGAAAGTCAAAGAGAGATACAATATTTGCTAAACTTTTCTAATCTCAGATGTTAAAACGTTTCTAAAAGGAGCTGCATGATTATTTTTTACATCCTTGTGTTAAATTAGAAAGGACGTTTTAAACATTTGCTTTGTACAATGAAAGTGATTTCAGAAAAAATCTACAATTTACATGGTTCAATGATTGTAAGTGAAAGTGCTCTAGCGCCATCAAGGGGCAGCTGAAAAATGTACAAATTTGAAAATTGTCAGAACAGTCTGTTTGTTGCTGAATGGCTTTGTATTTTTTTTTGATTGTATTTCCATCTGTCTAAACCTAGGAAAGCAAGTTTCCAACAAGTTCATGACATCTGGAGAAAGAACAACATTATTGTAGCTCTGTAAACACCAACGTGTTTGACGTCAAGAACAAAAATGTTTCTGTGTGTGTGTGTGTGTGTGCGTGCGTACACTTGTATTCACTTATGCACATGTGATTTGAGTATAATTTGTTAAATGTGAGATATTTTGCAATATATTAGATGTGGAAAGTAGTCTGCAAATTTACAGACATCAATTTACAATCCTGGTTTACGTCTGTAGAAAACATCTTGAGAAAAGGGAACAAAACGTTGTGGCAAAAACTGACATTCTGAGGGGAACATTACAGGGCCTTGATCTGCTTCTACTATTCCGAAGGGCCAATGAGAAGAATCAAAACAGGCATTCATTTGCTGATGATGTTTGTATCTCGACACCAGATAAAGAAGTGTGTAGAAATTCACAACAATACCTCACTCATGAAGTCTATCAGTTTCCAGAAATATATCCAGTTGCTTGTCTTCACATAATAATAATAATAATAATAATAATAATAATAAGGAAATTTCATCTCTGCATGTGACCCATCTGATCAGTGCAACACAAACAAATCTGGAGCAGTGGGCAGCGCCGGGAGACATGTGGTGATCAGTAATCCTGCCCAAGGACACAGGAGTTGATGATTTAGATTGGGAATCTCTTGGACACAAAGTTCAATTTCATACCTTTGGACCACAACTGCTCAATAACACTGAAGGCAAAATATATGAAGTTGTAATGAAGTGCCTAGAAGACTTGTAGATCTCAGTATTGTACGCAACTCAATGTGTGATTGATTTGAAGGAAGTCTCAAACAATTACTGTTAAGTAGAAAAAATTACGGTGGTCAAACTATAGGAAACTATAACCAATGTAACCAAATCTATTTGCCAGATATTTGAATGCTCACACGTTTTCTTTTGAGTTGGGATGTTTTGAGTTGGGTTTCAGCTTATAAGGTAAAAATGTCATCTTGACATCTCTGTGTACTATGGTTCCATCTCCTTTCCCAGAGTGTTACTCCATCCCATTCGAGGTTTAAGGAATTTGTATTTTTGCTATTGAACAAAAAGGCTGAGAAGCTACAGTAGCTAGGTTTATACACAAGTAACGGTTACTCTGTGTATTAATAAACAATTTATTTTGAGCTTATTCCCAGTTAAATTACTATTTCATTTTTTTTACGCATTTTCTAGTTAAATTACTATTTCCTTTTTATTTACGCATTTTCATTCCTATAACTGTTTTTGCATGATATTCTAAAGGGAAGATTTATGCCTCGTTAAACATTTATTAATGGGATTACTGCTGGCACCTTGAAAGAAAGCTTTAAAAAATTCCATTTCACATGGTAGTTTTATTGAAAAAACTATGATAATTTTAAATATTGTTTTTCAATATTGAGAAAATATTGAATATTATTCTTTTCAATATTTCAATATACAATATTATTATTTCCCTCCAAATGCATGAACTAATATGAATTTAAATATAGGAGCGAGCCTCTTGTCTCTCTCTCTCTCTCTCTCTGATGGGGTGGTTCTGTTGTTGCTCTGGCACTATTTCTGTCCACTAGGGGACACTGCTCACAATGGAATTTACTACACAATACTAAAGATAAAACGAAGGGGTAATTTTGTTTCAGAATTCTTTTTACGAAACGTCCTAACTATAACACTTTCATAATTAAGTTTGAAAACAGAGTGGCTGTTGTTCCTGAACTTTAAAATTTGAAATGTTTGCCAGTTTTCAGTTTATGCCAAACAGCATTTAACTCAGAGGCTGATTTCCAAACAGATTTCCATTGGTTGGCCAGATGTATTTTTGTGACACACGGAACCAACACTCCTCCAGCTATTATGCTTTCCTCTAACTGTGCCATGTTCCCAGGAACATTTAAAACTTCAGAATTAAACCAGCCACATGAAAACAAGAATTCACCGACTGACTGGCATTTCTAAGTGATGGGCGGCTAGTGAAGAAATTTAAAAGCTTGCTGTACTTTACATTCAATCCCTCATCAAGCAATCACTGCCCAAACTTGACATTGTTCAAATTTGACAAACCCACAGTAAACTGGTAGTTTGACTTCTCTGATATCACTCCATCAGCAATGGTCTGATTGTAGGCTGTAAATAAGACATGTGCTACAGGGGAAGTATGTAGTCATTTTTGTCTCTTGGATCGTTTCTCTAACGCGAAGTACAGTGTTTTATTTAGAAATGACCAAAGCCACTATTCAAAAATGGCTAAAGATCTCTCTTTATTAATCTGTCTGTCTGTCTTCCATTCATTTATCATTTAAGTATAGGTGGGTAGGTCTGTCCATGTGTGTGTTTCTGCCTATCTATTTGTCCAACCCATCGTATGTCATGTCATCACCAATGTTCATTTCTATCCTTATAAAACATTTAAGGTCTTTAGAAGAAAAAAATCTTGATTTAAACCTTATTTCATTATTGAGTTTTATTTTTACTAAATTAAATAATTACTTCATTAAGTCTGTGCATCCGCTCATGCCATTCAAATCCAAAAATATATACATTCTCAGATCTTTGGCATAGAAATACATATTCTACAGCACTTTTGCTGAAATAAAAAGTATCTTTGTTTCTGCTATTCATTCATTTATATAGTCTTGTTGTTACTAAATGTCACAAGAACAACGGAATCTAAACCTTTAGTATGTTGGAAACAAAAAAAACAAAGCTTGATTCAGACAAAGGGAACGTAACATTTCAATAGTCTGTCTGTAGCTCAGGTGAAAATGACTCTGACTCCATCAATGCATGAGGAACTCAGTGGATCTAAAGGAATGCTGAGTGAAAACAGTTTTAACCACTGGTGAAATATCCGTACTGGAAAACCTGAGAGATTTTGCTTTTTGTTAGGCATTTGGAATTTTCCATCTGGCTATTGGAAGCAGATGCTTCACTACAACTAAATTGTCAGCTGAAGTATTAAGAGAAAACCTAGAAAGCACTCGAAGAAAACCAATGTAGGAACCAAATTTCAATCAACACTCAGGTCTATGAGTGAAATGATATTACTGGAACAGCGATGAAGTCTCTAGGAAGTATTAGCCTTTCACTTTTAAAAACAAGTCCAGCCAAATCTGGCACACTTTACTTTACTTTACTTTACTTTTTTTTATTTGTACACATTTTGTCCTTTGGAATGAGCAGTTGCTATTCTTTTTTTTCCATTGAAGGTCTCTATGAACCTCAACTTTTACTGAAATACTTTGAAAGAAAATCATGGGTTCCACCTTCTCTTTGACAGAAAAAAAACCCTTCTTTCAACTTGTATTTTTATAAATGCAGATCTCAATCAGTAGAGCTGGAGAAGACACTAATAATGTAAATGATTAAAAAAAAAAAAACATTTTACCTATAAAAAAGCTGCTCAAACTATAAAAAAGTCTTGAAGTCAGTGAAATTTTGTAATATTTCCAGACAAACTAAAAAAGCTTTTCACTCTATCCCTTTTCTACCATCTATTCCATTTATGGGTCACAGGGACCACAGATTCCCACCAATCAATATGCTTAATAAATATTTTAAATACAAAATATTTTAACAAAAAAATAAAACCACTACTATACCATATTTTTTGGACTATAAGGCACACTGGATTAAAAGAGTTTCTTAATAATTTTTCACATAGTAAGCACATTTTTAAGCAACATTTCAACACTCCATTTAAATATTATTTAGGATTTAAAGTACACCCTATATAGTGTGAAAAATTTGGAATAAAAAGATTTTAAAAAAAGCTAAACTAGAACAAGACATACGCTACACAAACAAAAGTGATAAACAGTACAATTAGATTAGATTCAACTTTATTGTATTACACATGTACAAGCATAAGTAAAGAAAATACATCATCCTGAAATGAACAGGCCATGAACTGCCAACAGCTGCGATTGATATTAGAACTTGTGTGTAGCACATTTTGAGAATCTGCTGATAATTACACATTTCATATTGATTTGTCATTTAATATGGGCATGTAATTGCTTTCTATTTCTCATCGGCTCATCAAGTAAGATTTATCAGAAATTTGTTTGCACACTGAGCTGCTTTACCGAGCTGCAAAAGAATCGAGAACAGTAGGCGGGTAAAATGTGACAAATAAATGTTTTATCCGTCGGTACTGCTGAAGAACACACAGAAAAAAACTGTCAACATTGTTATTATGAACATGAATATCATTCCTCCACCATTACTCTCACTTATCTCTGAATCACCCATCCATGTTATTTTCCCCATCTCATCTAGACAACACAGCAATTTGAACTGATTCTTACTTGCAAATGATTCAAGTAAATACAATTATACTACACGATAAAACCTTTATTAATCTCCTTTTTTAATCTCAGAAAATCAGGTGTGACCGGGAGCAAACAATGCACAACCTTACTCAATAAATAAAGTAAATAACAATGATAAACAAAAACAATAACAAACAAATAATTATATATTACTGTCAACAAAATTAATGTCTACATTGACTAATATTTGAGGTACATTTGGCTTACATTAAGGATCTCTGTTTATAGAATTAGATTATGGAACTCCATTTCCCACAAATCTCAGCGGCACACCTTATGGGTTCACTGGATCCTGCTAAGTATTGTATTGCATTCAGTCCATAACAAAGTGTTATCTTTCCTGTTCTGACAGTCAGACTGTTTTCACTTTGTTTTTGTCTCTGCCATTAAAGTAGTTTTTTTTTTTTACTTGAGATTTGATCACTTTTTTTTTCTCAAAATCTGAGCTATTTGTTACAAAATGATAGATATTTTTAAAAGTGCTTAATAAAATACATTTGTGAAACTATAAGTTACATCGACCAACGGGATCTTGTCAAGAACAGAAGTCAAGAAAAAACCTCAAAAGCCAAAATATACACAGAGACTAAGACAAAGAAAATTATGAGGTTGAGATCTGACCAAAATATTTTGTCCTGCAAAGCAAACTGAGGTCAAAGTGTTTGCCTTCAGAACATGATTTTGTTTCAAACATACATTAAATGACAAGTTTAAAGGCTATATGGTGCCCAAAAAGAAAAGTGACGCCTATGCACTCTCATGTAACTTTACAATTATGCATGGCCTGGTCAGAACATGGTCTTTCAATAGAATACATTTTCAATTACTGTAGAAGACATTTTCCCAGGAAAAAAAAGCAAAAAAAAAACGTTTTATACAAAACGTTTTCCAGGAAAAAAGCACAGATTAAATTTAAATTGATTGTACTGTAAAAAGTCAATCTGTACGTATAGCTTTAAACCGTACAAAGTTTACTAAAGATGTGTAAAATGTGTTTGTGACTAATGCTATTGCACCATCATAGTCGTAGATTGACTACAGCCTTACATACTGTACACACACACACACACACACACACACACACACACACACACACACACACACACTGAGAGTGGGCTGAGAGACAGTGAGAGGGAGTAAGAGGTGGGGGCAAGGTAAAGGTAAATTGGAAAAGTAAAAGTAGAACATTATTTATATAACATGATTGTTTACATTCTCATCATAAACTACATTTTTGCAATATTATGCCTGAAATGTACATGCAAAACATATTTAAAGGAGATAAACAAAGCTGTAACTTACACTGATTTTGCCTGCGTTTATTTTCATTACAATACAATATTTACTGTAATCAATACTAAAAAAGAAAAGGAATAAAAACAACAAAATGGATACTTTGATGGAAATGGTAATAATCCTAGGTTGTGGTTCTCTTCCTGCCCAATGTTTTTCGCACCTCCAACCGTGATTGAGGATGAGGGTATATGCACCTTTACGCGGAGTTTTAGGGAACTTTTGAAGCCATCATCAAAATGGGCGGATCTTTTCCAAGAGTTCCCAGTGATTTCCCTCTGTTGATTTCTTTTCCCTCACGGTTCAGGTTTGGTCCACACGTCCAGCCCCCCCACAAAAAAACTTGAGCTCTTCGGAGAACAAACGGGATTCCTTTTTTTCCATGAGATCCCGTTTACCTTCAGTCCGAGCTTACTGGGCGGAGGGACGGAGCAGTTTGTTCACGAAAACCGATTGATGCGCTTCGCTCATGGCAGTGCAGAGAAAATAAATAACAATAATCTGGATTGTGGAAGCGAATTGTAAAAGAACACACAGCGGAGGACGCCGGCCATGGATAAGGAACGGTGGTCCAGCAGATGGAAAACGAAACAGTGGCTCGGAAACTCCGCGATAAGCGCTTTCATCGCTCTGACTTTTGTGCTCCGCGCCTCAGGTAAGAAAGGTGTTCGTGGTTACCAGACCTCCAGTGATGCTGACCGGTACTGTTTATTACGCATAGTATAACCATAATTGTAAATATTTACATGAAGTCAGCCATTTAACTCTATGCTGTGACAATTTGTTTAGAGAGTTTGAGAATAACATATTTGCTCGCCAGAAGATTTGAGGCTCGCAACACAAGGGGTGTGGGTTCGAATCTCGAGATAGGTTGTTCAATTTATATTAAAACAAATACAATCCATTGTGAATTGGTCGAAGACTTCCAAATGCATTTGCCTAGTTTGGATTGGAAAGGAGATTACTGTTTGGTAGAATTCAGGTTTCTCACACATAGGCTGATTTCATGTGTAAATGTACAATGAGTATCAATAACTTAGTATACATAGGTATATATCTATTTACAGTATAGATATAGTAACAGTACTATACAATACATAATTTTCTGATTCAATATTTTTTAGCTTGGGACTCTAAGGCAAAGAGACCAGACAGATATTCCACAGTGTGGTTCATTTGCGACCAAATGTGGAATGCACTTAATGTTGTGCTTTTGGGGGGGAAAACCCTTTAGATAATAATACACAGAAGATAATAATTACATTCAAAGTTCAAAATACCTTTGGACATTAATGTGCATAATTTGCTCTGACTAATCATTTCAAACAGATGATCCATGTCCAAAATAAAAATAACTGAACATAACATTAAATGTTGGCCTAAAGTACATTGTACCTGTGATGATGGCCATTTCAGTAACATACCTCTTTCAAAATGGCTGCATGATAATGTCTTCACCACATTGCATTCCTGCAGGCCAAACCTGAAGGAGGGGGTTGGTTTGAAAGTGAGCTTCACAGTGTTGATAATTTCGACCAACAGCCCTTCTCATGCTTGATAAAGAATTGTTCACATGGAATTGAAGGCCAAATTACAAACATTGTCTGTATCTAATATTCCAAAATGGCAACACTTTGAGCTGCCCTATTACCATTCAAGGTCACAGAGGTCATTTCAGCTGACGTTACAAATACGTATTACAGAAGGGGTTTTCTGAAATTTTGCTTTGATTTAAGTTTAAGTTTTCTTAGACTTCTCTTATTTGATATTTAAATTTACATTACGGTATACAAATGTTCACATCATAATGTTAACATAATTTTATTGAGAAAATAATCCATAATAGGCCCAAAAGATGCCAAAGCTGTTCCTCAGCCAAATACTTTCGTCAAAATGTGTGTGAAGTCTCAGCCATTACGTTATCAATGGCACAGAAAGAGATTAACAAGAATCATGGCATAATACATAAACTCAGCACATGGATTAATTGTGCTTATTTACCATATTGGTGGATTCTTCATACTTATATTTTTAAGAGCTTCTGTGAAAGGGTGTCCTGCTCCAGCCAATTCTCCACATCTGGAATATATGAGGTCTTTAGGTATGCAGTAATGCTGAGACATTCTGAAATGCACAAAGAGACCTTTAGAGTTTTGGGGAAAAAAAACAGTAGCATTGCATTTTGGAAGAGTATTATAAGAGTTACAGATTATTGCTCTTTCCTTTATGGGCTCATATGTCTTTTACTCTTGCTGCTTCTTTCAAGCGATAATGCAGAAAGCTGCTTGTTTTCTGTCAGTGGGGGGTTACACTGAATGGAAACTCTCGACAGTCTGATTTGACAAACCTACATTAAGGCCTCACCGCATCATTAAAGCTCACAAGCATCTGCACGGATGTAGACACAATCAGCTTTATTGTGAGCAGCTGTTTGAATATTATCAAGAAAACCAAAAGGTTTGAGGTAGAACATTCCACTGTGTCCTGAACACAAACAGTGCAAATTAGCATGTCATAAATGTATCTTTCATGGTAGAATAACATGCATGTATATTTAGACATGGCTACAGCGAGGCACAAACCTTTCTTCTAAGTTATCTGGAAGCCATGCCATGCTGACACCGTAATGTGTTCAGCATGCTCGCTAAAGCTCCTGCTCCTGGTCACATATGTGAAAGTGGAACTACCGGGTCAGCACTTCCTGAGTGCTCCATATGGCAGAAAGACGGAGAAAAACTAATAAGACAAAGCTGAAAGATAGTTTTCATTTGAACTTCATGTGCCAAGTCACACTTTTGTTTACCATTATGTTTAAATTTAATATGAATTTTAAATGGACACAGAGACACACTAATACACACTTCATTTATTCTCTTGACTTAGCAGTAAAGCTGTTTCTGGAAAATTATTTTAAATGGTTTTTCCAGGCACCGATGAGTGTCTCAGACATGGAGACAATCATATGTAAATAAAATCCTACTCGAGTCCAAGTTAGAGAGAGGAAGAATGAGTAATGAGTCTGCGCAACAAGTCCTTCGTGGATGTATGGTTTATTATCTTTAGGCCTTTGAAAGAGATACTTCCTGTCTGCTGCCTGACCAAATGTGTCCATTTGACGTCTCTGGTAGTGGGGGAGCGTTTTTTTTATGGGAAAGATCCATTCAGCCGCCATTCCTGTTTCTGTCCACTTCACCGGGTTTTAAAGTCCTATTTTTGAGCTTTTTACAATTCAGAATCTTCAGCCATTCTCCCGATAATGGTGGTGATGACAAACAGATGGGCACAAAAAGTTGACGTTGACAGATGTAAGTATCCCGGCTGATGCTCTGAAAGCCCTTATCTCCTTGACCTTGTGTGTAAGCACATTTATCAGTCTCGGGAGAAAGCGGAACTTTTCCTTTTGAAGGGATCAAAGACAAATCCGTACTCTGGTAGACCAATAGATCAACGTGACGTTACATTGTTGAGTCTGTGTTATACCACCAGCCTCAAAATGGCCATTTTAATCATATTGTAAATCTCTGCGGCTATTTAGGCATTAGAAGTTTTACGGATCATTAGATATGGGCAATTTGTGAGTGGCTTGGAGAGCTAATTTGAAATGTACTTTAAGTGGAAATGACTATATACTAAGAAAATAAAAGTGATTATTCATTTTTGTGTCAGTTTTAAAGCATAGTAACCAAATCTTTAACATTTTGCCAAACTCAAAAGGATTGGTGAAGTAATTGCTTGTTGCTGAAAATGTCAAAGTTGAGGAAAAAGTTGTAATAGAAAATTGCTTTGACGCCAGCAGTAACTTTTGGCAAAAAATCAACATAAATACATAAAGAAAACTGTATAGACTCAACTCCCTCATGTTTACTGGATCTAGAGAAATGATTTACTTCAGCAATGACATACATAAGAGAATTGTGGGTAGAGCTGTCTCCTCAAGTTCAAGGCCTGGTCTTGGCCTTTGGAGTTTGGATGGTCTCCATTTGTTCACAATGTCAAAGAATCTACCAAAGTACTCCAGAGTATAGATTGGAGACAAATCTGCACACGTTTGCAGAATGAGATAAATCAACACTTCAATATAATTAGATGCTGAGATTGGCTTCCATGAGCAAGAAATGTAAGAAGTAGTTAAGATTAATTAAAAAACAAAAACTTAGCAGTTGGCTGCTTTACATTAAGTAAACTCGTCTTTTAAATTTTTACAGTGTCCATATTACTTGGCAGAGTGACTGAATGGAACACTCTTCTGTTGTGCCGCTTGTAAAGTCAAAGTCTTGCTGAGATGCCACAATTCTACGGTAGCAGTGACCGGCACCACTGACTTTTACTCTTGGAATGTTTGGCTTTGTAGAAGGTGGTCTGCAGGGGGTGCAATTATCCCTACTGGATATTTCCTCACATCTTTGCTCAGGCTTCTTGTAAAGGTACAATTGCTTCATTGACAGTTACAACCCTCGTACAATAGCTGGGAATTGTGCATGGTATAAATGTCACTCAGCATTAGCTGTGATGGAAAATGAAGTGTGCTGCATTAGCCATGCTGAAGTAAAAAAAAATGTGCCATGCTGAAGTCAAGAGGCTTGGGTAAAAGAGGTCTGATTAGGGTTACTACGTCCTGAATTCTGTTTTTCGATTTACGAGATTTTAATACATATTCAAAATAGTCCAATGCAGTCATTCAGATTTTTTATTTGTATTTTAGGTAGAATCACAAGTTCATATTCTCAATTAGCTTCTTAATAANTTTACGAGATTTTAATACATATTCAAAATAGTCCAATGCAGTCATTCAGATTTTTTATTTGTATTTTAGGTAAAATCACAAGTTCATATTCTCAATCAGCTTCTTAATAAAAATCTCGGATTCGTTTTTTTAATGCTTTGGTTTGCAGGAAGTCTTTGCATTATTTTCACTATTCATATTGGGTGCTAACAGAAAAGATTTGAATAAATAAATGAAATTGACTGACTTTTATATTATGTTCAAAATGGCAAATGATATTTTATGTTCAAATGACAAAATGTCTACTTCTGCTTTACAGCTGAACCAGTGGACGTGCTCAAGGTCTTAGACTTCCAAGGCTCACCTGAAGGAGTGAAGAAAACACAAGGCTTCTGCACAATCCGGCGAGAATCCAAACCAGATGTTGCCTACCGAGTGGACAAACGGGCTCAACTCAGTGCCCCAACCAAACAGCTCTTCCCAGGTGACTGTACATGACTAGTGCTGATTCCATCTGTCAGTTTGAAACAGATCAACCATATTTCCTAACCAGGCTGTAGATTAGATCTAAATGTTGTACAATTCCTGCTTTTGTTTTGAATGAATCCAACAAGTAAAGTAGCTTGATCGTCACAGTTAAATGCTTTTGGACTGTTTACAGCCGCACAAAAAAGATGCCCAGACTGTAATGAGGGAATCAAAGCTTTATTTATTGTTTCAGGAAGGAATTCATGAGAACTGTTGATTCAGTACTTTGGCTTCTTCATGTTGCACTCGGATTCATTTTTGACTAAAACAGTTTTAAAAAGCACCAAAACAAATATAAACAACAATTTAAAACGCACATTGAATCGTGGATTAATAACAATAGTTACTTTTTAAAGATATTATTACACTGTAGTAATGTGATAGACATGGTCAGCAACAATAGTCACGTAGACTGTGGAGTTGTACTGAAGTACCAAGAAAAAATCTTCCGCACCATTACACCACCAGACTGAACTATTGATTCAAGGATGGATGGTTCCATGTTTGCATGATGTTCTGACCCAACCCACTGAGTTGCTGACCTGTGTTTGGCTAATCAGAAATTTGCACTAACGAGTGACAGTTGTATCTAATAAAGTGGCAGGTGGGTGGCCACAATTTAATGAAAAATTAAATCTGAAGATCTTGTTTAAAAAATATGGTTCTAGAATCTATAACAAAAGTGGGGTTCTTAGCTATGTAACATTTCATGACCTCACAAGGATGGGCAAATCATTTGAGAGAAAATAAAACCCAGAATGATCATGTATTAGTTGGAAGCTCATATTTAGTGAATGTTTTAGTGTATTTTTCTTAGAACGTCAAACATTTTTCTTAGCTTGTCTTCTGAAACTATAACATAAAATGCAAACTATTTTGGACCTATTAACTGACAGTTTGATCTGTGTGTCTGTATGTGTTGGGTGTGGTTCAAACTGGAAAGTCTGCTAAAGTTAACATTACAAAATAACAGGATGTAAAAAGAATCATTTGCTTTTTGTAGTTTTGGGCCAAAATCAAAAGGCTTCCAAGCATTAAAAAAGTGTGTTCTGATTAATAGTGTGTTTTTGAGAGAGGAAACATAAAACACTCCCTAGGTTTGTGTTGGAGAAAAGTTTGTTTGTCTCTCTGTAATGTGATAATTTTTTCCCACATACTAAGGAAAATGTGAAAAATGTGTACATACTGTATAGTGTGTATACATATGTATGTGTACATGCAGTACAGTAAATATAACTTAAAATGCAGTTTTATTTACAACAAATGTTGGATACTTTTCAAAGTGATCACAAGGTGAAGATTCATCAGATGATGTTTAACCTGAATTACTGTATCTTCAGGAAGTGCCTTCCCGCAAGATTTCTCCATCCTTATGACCATCAAGCCAAAGGCTGGAACACAGTCCTTCCTCTTGTCAATATACAATGAGCAAGGCATCCAGCAGCTGGGTGTAGAGCTGGGACGATCTCCAGTCCTCCTGTATGAAGACCAGCATGGGAAACCCGCTCCTGAGGACTACCCTCTTTTTCGTGGAATCAACATTGCAGATGGAAAGCAAGTGAATTTAATTGTTCATCTTACCCTGCATGCAATTCAAAATGATTGTTATGAACAATAGGTAATAAGTAAATACATACAGTAAAAAGTTAATACAGTACAGTAAATCTAAAGCAGAGGTTCCGTCTGTCAGTGACTTAATGTTGTGTCTAGCACTGACAATAGAAGGGCCATTGAGCATAATTTATTTCTGTGTTTTCTAAGGCTCAATGAGAAGGCTCTGCTTGACTGCACCGATTTGCACTTGCTGACCTGTTAACCCAAAGAAAGAAAGGAAGGATATGACTTCATGTGTTTTGCTTACAGAAGATAAATCCAGAGCACAGTTTAGCTGCTTCAATCACTCAAGAGAGAGAACCGTGTTGTTAGTTTATTAAAATATTGTGTGCAAAGTGGCAATTTACAACAAAACAAAATAAAATAAAACCTGAAGTTGCATTTTATTTTAAATACATGAATAAAGCTTGTTACCTGTAAATTGAAATTATGTTTTTATTAGGTACTCAGTATTGTTATCGTCGCATGCTGAAATGCAACACTTGTACTCGTACTAAAGAGAACCTGAAATCATGCTTGAGGAAAAGTACTTACTGTAAGCCTTACTCTGTTACAAGTTATCAATTTCAAGAAGACTTGAGTAAAAGTTGAAAAATATCCAATTTTAAAGGGAACCTAAGTATTTTACAAAATGTAGGCTCAAAAACACCAAGAAATTGGAAAACAAGAAACTCTTTATTTATGAGGTTTTATTTCCTAATATACAAATGAAATTTAACACCTTGATGTTTCGAATGGGATTATATATACGGTAAATAGATTAAAACAATTCTGTCTCAGTCAAACTCAAATGTGCAAAAAAGGTTCTTATTCACGATCACGTGAATAAGTTCATATATAGCATCCAGTACCTTCAGCACCCTACAGTTGACGATATTACCTCCAAAAATTTGTCAAGTGGAGAGTAAAAGCTACTTATATATTTGATGGTCAGAACAAGTACAAAGTAGCCAAAAATTCTCGAGTAAAGTAACAAAGTCTATTTCCTCAAAATTTTAGACCACTGTTCTCCCCCATCTGGCATCTACCCTCAGACTTCTGCAACCTTGTCATACAAGATTAGTAGTTCTTCCTAGACTCACATGAGGACTATAATTTTTGCTCCTGTCTCTTTGTCACTCTGAGATTTTAGAATCCAGATACAGTCCTACCATAGAATTTGATTCTCTAGAGACAGTACTCGACCCAATGTTAAGTGTACTGACAGATTGGAATTGGCCTAGTTCCCTGAAGAAGAGATTTTAATGAATTCATATGCTTCCTTAATGCGGGTTATCGGAGGTAAAATGTCACAAACTCATGTAGCCAGTTTGAGTCTCTTCATTGGCTCATTGAAAGCACCGAAGTAAATCAGGTCCACTGGGCATTGGCAAGCCTCTTTCCCTTCTCTCAGTTAACTTGGGTTACGCAAGCAACCAAGACAATTCTTTTGTTCTTTGTTCTAATTGTTTTAATGGATGTCCTTGAGCTGTTCCATGTTTTTCTAGTTGGAAACCAGGACATAACATTGGTTTAATGATGTACAAAATGTATTGTAGCTATAAACACTTCAGTTTGTGCCAAAGTCAGTTTTGTTTTCTTTGTCATTCCCTTCTTGACTTTCTCATCTGTGCCAAACAACAGGTGGCACCGTGTGGCCATCAGCATTGAAAAGAAAAGCGTCACCATGATTGTGGACTGTAAGAAGAAGATCACAAAGCCCCTAAAGAGAAGTGATGATGCTATTCTTAACACAAACGGCATTGCTGTTTTTGGCACAAGAATCCTGGATGAAGAGTTTTTTGAGGTAAGCCGAATGAATGTTTTGAGCTTTTTCTCATTCCCACAAATACTTGTGTAATCTGGACGTATTGGACATTGCAGTAACTTATTACATAATTATTTTTTTTTT
>SOMO01000039.1:446472-462749 GCA_028128575.1 Paedocypris carbunculus | reverse complement strand
CACACGCGACACAGACCGCAATCAAAACAAAACCACGTGAAGAGGAACTCAGAGTCCGTGACGACATTTCAAAATAAAGGTGTCAAAAAAGGAGTCCCAAAACAACAAGGTGCGTGAGTCCGTGACAGGTCTAAGCCAGCCATTTCACAGACAACCAAGTCCGCTGTCCAATTGCGGCCCGTTTTCTAATTCTCAGCACTGTTGACCGCAATAAAAAAATACTTTTAATAAAAAAAAATGTTAAACGAGTTTTTTTTCTTACCACTAATATGCAGGGATAGATATCATCATTATAATTATAATATTATACACATATTTTATCATATTATGACATCTTGCACATCAAAAGCACTGAGGCAAATATTTTTCGAGACAAGATATGGACTGATCACTGTTTTGAATTTAGAAGTATATATCTTCCCAAAAGTGTATTTTTCCAGACAGACCTTTTCTTCATTTGTTGTGGTCTTCAAAGAGGTACTAAAACTAAAATAGTTTGAAAGATCTTGCAGACATAAAAAGAATTATAAAAGATTTGAACGATTTTTTTTTTACATTATTAATAATACATTACATTACAAAATTGTACTAGACCCTGTACGTTAATGTAAAGCACAGAAAAATGTGTCATTTTATTGCTGTTTGACAACCTGATGTTCAGGGTTAAATCTTTAAATAAAAAAAATAATATTGTGATTCTCATTTCATCTCAAATTGTGCAGCTCTATTCCCTGGTGTATTATTCAGAAATCACACAAAATTACGGCTTACTAATAATTATACAAGTAAAGCCTCTTTCAAATCTGGACCTCCTAAAATGTAAATACAGTTTTAAAGAGGAGTTTTACAACTCCCAAGATTCAGACGTAAACCACAAAAGTGTAAAATCCAGACAAAAGTGTGTCTCCTAATAAGACTGTAGTGTTTTCAATTGTAACACCAAGCTAAACCTTTCAAATGAAGAGCCGGAAATGAGGTTTGCGACTTTAATTCTCTTCAATGACGGTAAAAACTGTAAAACATTTGTGTACTCTAAGTACATACATCAAACATAAAGTGTATCAAAAAGCAAGAACATAAATCTACAAATTCACGAACATACAAACATATGCATGCTAAACTAGAACATTTCCATCACTTACAACGTTCCTTGCTCAATGCTTCATTGTGGATGGCTACAGAATTGCGTGATGGCAAAGGCGTCCTTCTCGCGGATATCGTTCTCCTCGTGCTGAACGGGAACCGGGAGTGACGCGACCAGATCACACGTGACGCGAAACGGATATAAACAATGAATAGCGCTGCTATATCAAATATAAATTAAACATTTCTACAGTAATCTATTAAATTATAAAACAAAACAACAACTTAAACATGTGAAGAAATAAAGAGCCTTAAGGGCAACACAAAGACGCTACGGCCTTGGAGATTTTAGGAAATGGCTGGTGAAGTTACAAAGGTGATTTCATAGTCCATAAGGAGTTCAATATGTAGAATATATTGGCTACGGTCCCATTCACATTTTCTAATCATGCATGCATGCCCTTTGTTAGATGAAGTTGTGGACGAAAAGTATTAATACTCAGACAAGCAAATTTAAATTTTAATCGTCTTATACACATTATACATGGTACAACATGCAATGAAATGTATTTTTACAATCATCCAGCATTTAAACATGGAGAGTGGGGGTGCATATGAGAAAGAAATGCAATAAAAAGATAAGAAATAAAAATACAAATACATAGCAAATAAATAAATAGATAAAGATAAATTATGAATTAAAACAAGGAAATGAAGATGAAAAAGACTGGATAAAAACACAATTAAATGAGCAAAATACAAAAATTGAACTTTGAATTGAAACCCATTGAACTTGGCTGCCGCTGCTCACCTTCCTATTTTCTATTTTTTCTCTGTTCTCCAACAAGACCTGCCTCAAAACTTCACCATCGTCATCCTAGACTCTTCACCAAACTGGTTTTTCCAGTTGGTTTTTCCTCCATTTATTAGTTCCCGTTACCCAACGGCTTGCTAACCGATGCTAACCTTCCAGCTTTTCAGCTGGTAAATGTTAGCCTATCGTGTCCGTTACATGCTTCCGCTTCGTACCTCCATCCAGCTGCTATTGTCCACAATGATCCTCCCAAGACTTTCCTGCTCCAGTTTGTCGCCTCTTCTCCACTCAGCGGCTGGACTGATCCAGTACTCCGTCGCCGAGCTCCTCCGACTCCGCCACAGGCGCGGACCGGCTACGTCAGCTCTCCAACTTCCTCTGGATATTGCTCTAACTCCCCGACCCAAATATACTCACCGCGGATCTCGTAGGAGACTTCTCTACTCCACATCCAGTACGATTAACGCAATTTGGTCCACCAGTCGTCGCCTCCCCAGGACATCATCTCGTGCCACCGATCACAGCGTGCTAGCCAGCCTTCGTCGATCGACGGTACGGGTGTCCGGACACAACCTTGCCGATGTCAACTTTGGCCTGCTAAACATCCGCTCACTCTCAGGAAAGGGCCACATTATCCACGATCTCCTCAATGATCGTAAGTTCGACTTCTTCTGTTTAACGGAGACTTGGCAACAGCCAAACGACTTTTCACAACTCCATGACTCAACTCCACCTGGCTTTGTTTACATTGCTCAATCACGTGGCTCCCGCGGAGGCGGTCTCGCAGTGATACATCGCGAGACTTTCAAAGTTCTGCAAGTGTCCACGCCCCCCTGCAACTCATTTGAGTCCATCGTCCTCACGCTTCCCGGCCCCTCTCCCACTATCATTGCATTATTTTACCGTCCACCCAAGCCACACAAAGACTATTTAAACGATTTCAATTCTCTCCTTACATATCTTTCTACACTCTCACCCAATATAATACTGCTGGGTGACTTCAATATTCATCTCGACAATTGCTCACACCTCCTCACCCGAGACTTTCTGTCTTGCTTAGACAGCTTTGGATTTACCCAGCATATCGACTTCCCCACTCACATAAAAGGTCATACCCTGGATCTAGTCTGCTCCACTGGTGTTACGCCATCAAACTGCTCAGCTGAAGAACAACTTGAATCTGACCATTTCCTCATTGCCTTCCTTCTCCCTCTCTGCCCTGCCAGTGCGAAAATTCCCCGCTCCATTAACTACCGTAATATCAATCAGGTCGATGTTTCAACCCTCTGCTCCCAAATTGATTCTATGCCTCTCCCGGTCATTTCACATACCCTCGACGAAAATGTTGACAAGTTTAATAAGGATCTCTCTAACACATTGAACTCGCTTGCCCCAATGAAAACTCGGACAGTCACCTTCACAACCAGCGCCCCATGGTTTACCCAGGACTTGCGCTTATTAAAATCAAAAACCAGACAATTGGAACGCTTGTATAAAAAAACTCGACTGCCCAGTCACAAAGACATGTTCATCTCCCAGTCAGCCCTCTATAAAGATGCCATTTCCCGGGCCAAAACTGCTTATTATTCCACACTGTTTAGCACAAACCAGGGGAACTCCAAAATACTGTTCTCCGTGCTCAATAAAATAAATCAACCACCCGACTCCTTCCCCCCTCACTTCTACTCACTGGATACATGCAATAAACTTTCCTCCTATTTCACAGATAAAATCAACCTGATCCACAGGAGTCTCGGTCCCAATTCCTCTGTCGTCTCACCGTTTGTTTTTCCCCCAATCTCCCAGCCCTTTTCTAATTTCTACCTTCCCGCCGCCTCTGAAATTGCAGAAATCATCAACAAAGCCAAGTCCAGTACGTGTCGTCTCGATCCCCTTCCCACATCTCTGTTCAAGGCCTGCCTCCCCTCTCTACTTCCGCATATCACCACCATTATCCACTCCTCGCTCTTATCTGGATCTGTTCCCACTCACTTCAAAACCGCAGCAGTCTCTCCTATCCTGAAAAAACCTGGCCTCGACCCTCTCGACTTCACTAACCTCCGGCCCATTTCTAATCTCCCTTTTCTCTCAAAAATTCTGGAAAAGGTCGTCGGGTCCCAACTTCATGACCACCTCAGCAAAAATTCCCTGTACGAACCATTTCAATCTGGTTTTCGTGCTAGTCACAGCACCAAAACGGCACTCATAAAAATCACTAATGACCTCCTCGTGGCAGCCGATTTTGGTCTCCTATCCATCCTCGTCCTCCTCGATTTGACTGCCGCCTTTGACACCATTTCACACTCAACCCTCCTCCATCGCCTCTCCTCTATTGGTCTCTCCGATACTCCCCTGCACTGGTTCCACTCATATCTCACCAACCGCTCTCAATCCATCCACCTTAAATCGTTCTGCTCCCAGCCTTCCCTGGTCACAACCGGAGTTCCCCAGGGCTCTGTCTTAGGGCCCTTACTCTTCATCATTTACATTCTCCCCCTCGGCAACATTTTTCGGAAACACCACCTCCTCTTCCACTGTTTTGCTGACGATACCCAGCTCTACCTGTCATGCAGGCCAAACTCTCCACTCCCTCCCACACCCCTAACCGATTGTTTATCTGAAATACAGAACTGGTTTAGTGCCAACTTCCTTAAACTTAACGCTCATAAAACTGAAATTTTACTGGTGGGTACTAAGTCTACTCTCTCCAAGACTCCCAACTTTGCACTATGTTTCGACAGCTTCTCTGTTTCCCCCTCCCCCCAGGTGAAAAGTCTTGGCGTCATCCTGGATAACCTGCTCTCCTTTAAAACCCACATCAACACTATCACTCGCACTGCCTACTTTCATCTCCGGAACATAAATCGCCTCCGTCCGTCTCTCACCCCCCTCTCAGCCTCCATTCTGGTCCATGGTCTTGTCACCTCCCGCTTGGACTACTGCAACTCCCTGCTCTTCAAACTCCCCAAGAAATCTCTCCACAAGCTCCAACTCGTCCAAAACTCCGCTGCCCGTATCATCACCAAAACCTCATCCCACAACCACATCACCCCGGTCCTACAGCAGCTCCACTGGCTTCCCATCCAGTTCAGAATAATCTTCAAGATCCTCATCATCACCTTCAAGGCTATCCACAACCTCACTCCACCTTACCTGTCTGACCTCATCCATATTGCCACTCCGGCCCGCACCCTGAGATCCTCTGCCTCCATTCATCTAAACGTTCCTCCAGTCCGTCTGACCACCGTGGGAAGTAGAGCCTTCAGCCGCTCTGCCCCTGCACTCTGGAACGCACCCACCCCCCACATTCGGACCATCGACTCCCTTCCCGTCTTCAAAAAATCTCTCAAAACTCACCTATTCCACTTGGCTTTTGAACTCTGACCTTTACCTGATTAATGTTTGTTGTTCCGTAATATTTTGTACAGTGTCCTTGGGTGTTGTGAAAGGCGCTTTAAATGTAATGTATTATTATTATTATTATAAAAAAGGGACTCAAGTGATCCATGTAAAGATGTTTAAAGTGTCCAATAACCAGCTGAAAGTGACCCAGAGTTACTCGAATTTTTATATAACATTATTTAATAAACAATGTTTATAACTTTCATATGTGCATGCATTTTTTGAAAGTGCTGTCCTTTCTGTATCCTAGATAAAAACACTGGAACAAAAACTATATTGGACATTCATGAAAAGGAGGGAGACCACAGTGTTGCTGGACATTGTTGTTTATTCATGGTTCATCACTAGTCAGTTTGGGGCTTTTTGAAAAAACAAACCATGATTAATACAATGTTCAGTCATGGAAAGAAACTTATGCAATAGCTTAATTTTTTTTTTACGAATACAAAACTGGGGCTGAATACCTATGCACACTGCACTTATTAGTTTTGTAATTTGTTTAAAATAAAAAAGAACTCCTTTATTATTGTCTTTCTGCTACACTGTTGTATGCCACTTTGTCTTGTTTTTCATTAGACAATCCGTTGAAATATAATCATGTTTGTGAGAAATGTGGAAAAGTTCAGGGGGTATGAATACTTTTGCAAGCCAATGTATGTTCTTCCATCAAGTGACTTGCCAGCGCGCAAGATGTTCTTGTACTTAAATTTGACTTGCTGTCAGGTCCTTTTTTTGGCCAGACAAGGTTGTTCTTTAATAAGGAGGGGAGGAATAAAATAAATTACCAAATAATACACGACACAAAATAATTTCATTAATTATTAACTAATTATTAACTAACTATAATAAATTTACTGGTTATTTGGACTACTTACGCAAGGTCGGTCAGAGCAGGCTCTAGACGGTATCGCTCCAGAGAATTGTCCTCCGGGATGTCTTCTGACTCCGAGTCCGAGTCTGACCGTGTGAGCAGCAGGGCTAATTTGTGCCTGGACTCGGGGATCTCCTCCACGGGAGTTGACAGAGCCGGTTCTTCCTCCTTCACCAGCTCTCTTAGCCTCGCCCACACTGGCTTCCTCTCTGCCCGGGTCAGGCATCTTAGGTCTTTGAAACGTGGGTCCAAAGCCGTCGCAACCTTGGGTGAATAAACGAGAAGTGAGGAAAAGTGAGAAAAGTACACATCTTCAATGGATGCCCTGGTCTGTTTCTACTAACCTTGAGCCACTCCAGGTTCAAGTTCTCCATTCGCTCTGTCAGGTCCTTGAGGAAGGCAGCTTTGAACAGGGCGATGTAGGCGGGATCGTCGTCCGAGATTTCCATGGTGCGCTGAAGGTGGCACATGGTGGGAAGTGCCACAGAGCAGGAGACGTACTTTTCTCCACCGAGGAGCTCAGTGACGTACCTAGAGGCAGACAGAAGCAGAGCCTTGGTTATCGACCCGCTGGTCCGTGTGGCTTTTACACGGAGCATACCTGCAAGGCTCCAACACTGCTTCCAACCTGGACAGTCTCTCGTAGTCGGCGCTCGTCGGGAGGGCCAGGCGGTGCTTCTGCTGAGACAGTGTTGCCTGGAGCCCTTCCCTGTTACGAAGCACTCGCCTTATCATCTCCAGCGTCGAGTTCCACCGCGTTAGAACGTCTTGCACGAGGGACTCCTGATCCTGCCCGAGCGAGGCTTGCTTTAGGTTCAGCTCATCCGAGTTGGCTGGACTGTGCCTGAAATGTCCCACAACTTTACAGACTCAAGTCAGTGCAGCCTCGAATCCACCTTCCCGGAGGGAGATGACGACAGCCCTCTGCACGACGTGCGCAATGCAGGGCATGTGCTCGAAGGGCAGTAGCCTTCACGCGGTCACCATACTCGGGGCACTGTCCGTGCCAACTGTGCTGACTTTATAAACGATCCCCCAGTCTTTGGCCACGTCCATGAACTGTTTGGCGCACGCTTCGGCAAAGTGACGCTCCTCCGTTTTCATCCGTTGCTATTCAACGTGCCCCCGCAAGCGTCGCGGCTTTGGTGACTCTCTCGGCGGCATGCTGGTCGTGAATTCTCCTCATGATGGTCCACCTGGACGGTAGCATGTAAGTCGGGTCGCCCGTGGCCTCCTGCAGAAGACGCTGGAGGCAGCAGTCTTCCACCACGCTTATGGGCCGGCAGCTGGTGGACATCCAACGGGCCAAAAGGTTTGTTAGCCGGGCAGAAAGCGCTGCACTGACCGGCCTCAGCTTTGAACTGGACATATTTGAACTGGGTCATCCGCATCCTGTGCTTTGTGTAGTGATCTATCGTCCGCCAAAATATAATAAGCTTTTTATAAATGAATTCTCTGAATTACTGGCCGAAATCATGCCCAAGTATGATCGCGTTATTATTGTTGGGGACTTTAATGTGCACGTCTGCTGTCCGGACAAAGCAATGTCTAAGGATTTTTTAAGCCTCATTGACTCATTTAATTTACTACAGCACGTTTCAAAACCTACGCAAAAGCGTGGGCATACACTTGATCTGGTCTTAACTTTTGGTCTGCCTGTCTGTAACCTAAGGATTTGTGATGCAGTGTTTTCTGATCATATGCCTGTGTTGTTTGACATTACTCAGCCATGTAACACCTTTAAACCTCGCGCTCCTGCTCGACTGGTCCGTATCATTAACCCTTTCACGGCCGCTCAGTTCGCAGCCTCTTTTAATCCAAACCCCCCAGAACCCGTGTGCTCTGACACGGATGAGCTCAGCTCTTGGCTGCATTCCGCCTGCCGAACAGCACTGGATGCGGTGGCTCCACTAAAACTCAGAAAAACTAGGACTAAATCTGAGCCCTGGCTAAATATCAGAACACGTGCTGCCAGACGCGAGTGTCGGAAAGCTGAGCGAAAGTGGAGAAAGGACAACTTGCAAGTGTCACTGCAAATATTAAAGGATTGCTGGCGTCGCCTCCAGGCTATTGTAAAGGAGGCGAAAAGAGAACACCTGTCCAACATCATCATATCAAACCGTCACAAGCCACGTGTTCTGTTTAACACCATAGACTCAGTTCTTAATGCCCCAAAGATCGCCTGTGCAGAACCTTGCTTCGTTGCATGTGAAAGTTTCCTCAATTTTTTTATAAATAAGGTGAACAATGTCAGGGCCCTCATATCACCACCTGCTTCTGACCCTTCAGTGTTCGTTAGGGGTGTGACGAGATCTCGTGGCACGAGATCTCGCGAGATCCAATGGTTCTCGCGAGATGCGATTGCATCTCGTGATATCGCGAGAATTTTTGGCACCATTTTTGCTATATTTGCAGTACCGTGCATACCGTGATAATTAATGGATTTGATTTTGATATAAGTATATAAACCCTTTAATACGGTATAGCACATTCGTTTCGTTACAAGTTGTAACTTACAACTATCAATGACGGCACGGACATTGCTAATCGAACACANCTCTCTATAATTGACTGGACAGTGACACTTTCAATAAATATGGTTTTTAGAGCTAAAATGAACGCAGTGAATTTAATCATAATGAAGTACATTGATGTCGAGTTGAACTTGATGCCAAAATGATTCTACTATTCTATACAATTTACGGATGGATTTTCTATACTATTGACAGTTAAAAAATTTTGTGAAATGACTTCGCAATTTATGGCATCATATTTTGTATGATCAATATTATGTTGGTTATCTGGTTATCACTGCATGCAATTGGTGAAAATAGAAAGAGTTAAATGCATCAACAGTTTTGAATGCTTTGGGTAAATAAAATACAGATAAAATATGGCTCTCCTTATATTTTATTGAAGGATTTTTTTATTTAAAAAAAAAAAATCTAAATCTCGTCTCGTTCTCGTGAGCCTAGTGTCTTGTCTCGTCTCGTGGGAAAAGTGTCTCGTCCCACCCCTAGTGTTTGTGCTTCACCCTGAATCTTTTCACCAGTTTGAACCAGTGACCCTGTCAGTGTTATATGAGACTGTTAAACACCTGAAGCCCACAGGCGCGCCTACTGGTGCTGTTCCACCTCGTTTCTTTAAAGAAGTTATTACATTACTTACTTTAGGACCTTCAGTTTTAGCTGTCATTAACAGCAGCCTCACCTCTGGAATCGTCCCTAAAAACTCTAAACATGCTACAGTGTAGCCACTAATCAAAAAGCCCGGTCAGGACCCCTCTGTGTTGGCAAATTTCAGGCCCATCTCCAAACTTCCGTTTATTTCAAAAGCTTTGGAAAAAATTATATATGTGCAATTGAAGGACTTTTTACACCAAAATAGCACGCTTGAGGTTCTCCAGTCC
Organism: Paedocypris carbunculus; assembly: GCA_028128575.1. NCBI lineage: Eukaryota > Metazoa > Chordata > Actinopteri > Cypriniformes > Paedocypris > Paedocypris carbunculus. The sequence goes on along the minus strand of SOMO01000039.1, from coordinate 453,170 downwards.
GGTTTTAAATCTCTACATAGCACAGAGTCAGCATTGCTGCGGGTTTTTAATGATATCTTGATCGCGACAGATGCTGGGGATCATGTGGTCCTGGTTTTGTTAGACCTAACTGCAGCTTTTGACACGGTGGATCAATGTTTGTGAAAAGTGTTCGCTTGCGTGTGCAGCCCTGTTCCGACACCGAAAGTATTTTTTTTTTACTCTGCAACCCTTTACTCTGTGTGTCTCACCCACCGGCTTCTTCTGCTTTTACTCTCGGCTCGAGTACAACTATTTTGAGCAGTTAACCATCTCAGAAGGTGTTGTGATGCGGATCGATGACAGAACTTCAAATTCTTATCCACTTCTTTTCCTTTTAATCTCCGTCACACTTCCATCTTCCATCACATCAGTAACACTCACACTTCTTTCCTTCCCCATTATTCCTCTCACGCACAACACACAAGTGACACCTTGTGGTAAAAACAATGAACTGCAATATTATATATCAAATATGCATAGAACACAACATTTCCCCTCTTTGTAGGAATATTCTTACTTTATATTCAAAACCTTTAAATTAAAGACAGCAGGATTCGGAACAATACCCACATTTGCATCAGATACATCAATTCAATACATAATCCTGAAACCTTAAGGGCTTTCTTCTAATCCGGGATTCTCGTGTTGAATTTGAACAATCAGCACGCACTTGAACATCCGAACTATTACTAGTAGTTTGAAAAGATGAAGCCAGGTGACAAGCATTCCATTTTCTTCCATCATCCAACTGGTATGTGCTTTTGGCTATCTTATTCCAGATAGTTTGAGTATTGCCAAATTTTGGGTGTGCTTTTGGAACATGAAGAGACGTTTTGACTCTCACCTTGTCCCCCTTGCAAAAAGAAGGCAGTCTCGCACCACGTTTCTTGTCAGTGTAGCGTTTCATCTGACACTGTTTACGTTCGACCCTCTGGCGTAACAAAACAGGAGTATCAACAGCCGTATGTGAAGCTAACTTAACAGAAAGTTTTGTTCGCATTGGACGACCATGTTTTGTATTAATGTATTATTGCCATTTGGATAGACTCTTTCAAAACTCTGTTAAAACGTTCAACAGCACCATTAGCAGCTGGATAGTACACAGATGTTCTGTGGTGAGTAATATCTCTTTCTGCCAGAAAAGTAGCAAAGGCAGCAGATGTAAATTGTGATCCGTTGTCTGTAACTAGACATTCTAGATTCCCAGGTCTACTGAACACTGAAGTGAGAAATGCAGTCACAGCAGTGGTGTTAGCATTTGCTAGAAATCCAACTTCAGGCCATTTGCTGTAATAATCCACTAGCGTTATAGCATAACGACAGTCCCAGGCTGCTGTTTCAAATGGGCCTACAATGTCAATAGCAAATTTTTGCCATGGATGCTCGGGAAATTTAACTGGCTGAAGCGGAGCAGGATGTGCAGATGCTGATTTATCATTAAGTTCAAGTTCAAGTTCATTTGTATAGCGCTTTTCTTGGTCCGAGACCAACGCAAAGACGCTGAATGTTCGAACAACGTCGACACCGTGCTGGTGAAATGCCACTCCTCCAAGCGATGCGGCCTCGTCTCCTACGGCTGTGATGCGGCCTCGTCCCCTACGGCGGTGATGCGGCCTCGTCTCCTACGGCTGTGATGCGGCCTCGTCCCCTACGGCTGTGATGCGGCCTCGTCCCCTACGGCGGTGATGCGGCCTCGTCTCCTACGGCTGTGATGCGGCGTCCTCTCCTCCGGCAGGGGTGTGGATCACGCAGGACCTCAGAAGGGCAGTGCTGAGGTCACGCAGGACCTCAGCAGGGGAGTGAAGCGAGCAATAACAAAGCTATTAGCACTATGACGGGCTCAAAGAGAAAAAAAATAGCAGTGATGCTACGGTGCAGGTGAGGTTCGGTTCCGGGCTACTATCTAGTGCAGCCTTCCTTTTCGTTAATGTTAGTAATTTAATATTTTGCCATTACAGTTTTGTATATGCCTCATTGAAGAGATGGGTTTTTAATCTAGATTTAAACTGATTAACTGATTCTGATTCACGAATTGTGCTAGGCAGAGTGGTCCAATATTTTGGTGCTAGGAAAGCGAACGATCTTCCCCCTGTGAAGGTTTTAGAGATTTTTGGTATTACGAGCTGCCCTGAGTTTTGCATTAAACAGACATGGTTGACACGATTTAATTGTATCATGAATAAGTGCATTCCGTTCATTTGATTCACTTGTGACGTGAGCGACGAGCTGCGCGCATGCTCTGTAGCGAGCAGCAGCGCTCAGTATGTTCGTGATTAAACTGCGGTAGCATAAACTGGTTTTGCTTAAACGTGCATTCATCGAGCGAGTGGATCGAGGAAAAAGTAGGAAAAAAATCTTACCTCAGTGGCCGCGCATTAGTGGTCGCATTCGCCGAGATGAACAGTTGGTAGTTATTGTTTCTGTCTGACTCGCGCGCACGCGCACACACACGCGAACACATGCGCACGCACACACAGAAGTGAGAGTTTTACTCCCATCCAACGCAAAATGGGGCTAAAATAGTCTTTATTTTCTTTTGTCTTTTGTGTCTTTTGTGCATATTCTTTAATATTGTAACGTTTGTGGGTTGGTGTTGGCTTTCCCGAAAAGCGCTGATGCCTTCTAGATACTTGTGCCCCATGCACCGCAATACCCCGAGTATCCGCTGACATCACACACACACAGAGACAGCTTGGTTGAGGTGGTAGTCTTTATTAAAGCACTGCTTTAATCACACACTCAATCCACACACATCTACAGGACAACAGGACAAGTAGCCAGGCCACTAGTCTGGCTACACACTGCACCAAAGGTAGATTTACCATAACACAACAAACAGTTATAACAATAGACAAACATGAACCCCACATCATACACAACACAACGACACAAAAATATCTACCTAAAAACAAGTATTTACAACCAAAATAACACTTAAAAACACAAATAAAACAGAAACCCCAATGCTTTGTGGGAAGGCATTGGGCTAACCCCCTGCTGTGATCCCACACCCCCTGCTGGGTTTTCACACCTCTCGGGGCTCTGCTCCAGCACAGCACTCACAGCAGTGGATCGCCACACAGCCCCCACCTCAGAGGGTTAAGTGTCCCCACAAACCGAGTCCAAAGTCACAAAATCAGGCCCCCATTGCAGCTCCTGATAAACTCCGGGCAATCATTTGGTCTCTGTATCGTGTGTGAGTCACTGGACAAGTGACCGGGCCACCAGGGTCAAACACACGGCGGTCTGACCCAGACTCCTCACACCACAGTGGTGAATCATCCGCACTTGGCCATCTATCAACCTTCTGCTCCGATGTCAGTCCAGGACGCAACAACTCTCCATACCATCCAGCGCACTCCAGTTTGCGGCAGAAAACTGCAGGTCTTGGCCCAGCTGAAAAGAAATTCACCTATTGCGGTCAGGCTTGAAATGTACCTACCACGATAAACGAGGGATTACTGTACTTTATTTCATTCTATTATTAGATAATTACTACTCTCTCTCTCTCTCTCTCTCTCTCTCTCTCTCTCTCGTTCAACTGGACTGAATCGTTTAGTTCTGTAAGAAACTAGGTTATACTGGCCCAAGGGCTCGTCTGTATCTTTAGATGTAACTGGTTGGACATATTGTCAATACTTTGACATCTCTACTAAAGGGAAATGCATTTCAGTTTTAATAACATATTGGAAAAAAATCTATATTCAACTTTAAAGATTACAAGTTTTTTTTCCGCATTAAATAAACATCTAGGATGTTCACAAACATAGTGGTTGGTTTGCAAAGTCATGTTCAAAATCATTCTTCTCGGAATTATTAAATGTATACAATCCATGTCCCTGAAAAGTCCCATAAATCCGTTTTTAACTGAGATTCTATTATTTGAGCAAGACTAATTCTGACAACTAAATAACAAGCGCAGTACAGTAGATTAGCTGAAGCTTATGAAAACCGATTAAGATAAATTGTGACTGTACTGTATTTATCATTCAGTGAAATGTGGTTGTAAGGCAGAGTTCCACCACAAGGTGTCGTTCTACTCAACCGCAAGGTTATGCTACACTATAAAAAGTGCCAAAGGGGTGTCGTTACGTTGAATACATTTTTATACTTGATCTAACTCAAAGCGTTTAATTTTCTGTCTAACCATCATTTTAATGTAAAAATTGTGCTTCATCCAAATTAAAAGTAAGTGACAGAGTTAACGACTGTCACCGGGACGAGACAAGGTGGATCCACGTGCGCTTCAAGGACGAGATCACAGGAGCATGAATGGTTAAGTTTTCTTTCAATGTTTAATCCAACAATGCACATGAACGTTAACAGGAACAAGACTCTACGAGTGACAGGACACACTGCAACAAACCGACAAAGAACTGTGTATATAAATGCAAAACATAACGATGTGAACATGAAAAACACCTGGGACGCAAACAAGACAATTATCATGATCGGATAGACAGGGCATGATGAAAAATAGCTGACCGGGAAAAGCAAAAACACGAAGGATGAACCGGGAGGTCACGAAACAGCTGAACATAATAAAAACAAACATCTGGCACGCGGAAGTGACTCGATCTCACGGTCTGAGTCAAAACAAGAGTTCAAACATAAAGTCTATCCCGGCTTCAGCCAGGATCTGTGACAGTAAGTCTTTTAGTGTAAAGTAAATAAATGTTTTTGAAGTAAAGTAAAAATGTGCTTAGAAGCCAGATGGTGATCAGAAGAGAAGACCTTGTTTCTTGGATTGGCCAATGAGAAGCTTGGTGTACACATTTTACAACTCTTTTACACAATACATTTTTTTATTGATTTTTATTAATTTTTTTAAATAAATCAAAAGCACGTTTACATGATCTTGTTCAGTTGTAAGAAGTAGCAATTGAAGCAATTTGTCTTAAAAGGAAACAATAGATGTTTTAATAAGGTATTTATGTAAACAACCATCAATGTGTCTCGTTATGTGAGTAGAGACTTGGCTGCATTTTTACCTGTTTAGAGTTCCCATAATGGGAGGTGCTGTTGCTGTCTGTTTATTAAATGGAGCCAAAACTAAATGGACCAACTGAGCAGATTTTATGTTCATTGAAGTCTTTTTTTTAAGGAAACATATTTGATTAAGCTGTTATTACATCTCAGTGCTCAAGACACATGGGTCCAATTCAGATTTTATAATATACTGTTAGATACTCTTAAACGTATTATCATTTACATTCAATCCGTTAGTACACAAGGCCCAGTCAACGAAGATGCGAATTGACGCATATATTATGGTGGTGGTCTCATTTTTAACCCTTCCAATGAGAAATTAGGAAATTTAAGAAACATTTAAAAACAATTAAGAAAACATGTCATTTGAGATTTCATTAAACTTAATAACTTAATTAGATTCAAAGATGGTTTTTGCACTGGCTATGTATATTTAAGTATAGTTAATTTTTTTCAAAGTAAAATTTCAAGTTGAACCAAAGTAAACTGATTAGGTGTAATCACTGGACACAATTTTTTTACTTTAATCCAACGAGACACTTTTTAAAGTGTACTACACACTGAACTTTCCGTCCGGTGTGCTCTGATAAAAATTACAAATATAACCATATTATATATACAGTTTTGTATATAATTGCATACATGTAAAACTATATAAACTTTATATACTAAAGAATATACAATTTTTTTTCCACAATTGTTTGTCAATGATCAAAAACTGGGAGAGGATGAAACAAAAAAGAACTTCCCAAGGGGGATGAATAAATTTGGCTATATTGCGTATTGTATTGGAGGGTTATTAAGTCATTAAGTTCATGTCTGATCAGAGGTGTAAGGTAGGGTGAACATATTTTGATTTCCAAAAAAGAGGACAATCGGCGCGGCCTCGGGGCACAAATTCAGACAGGCTTCTCTGAGGTTGAAGAACACGCTTTCTTATGGTTCAATGGAGTTACTTCTGTAATTAACTCTCCTGTAATAAAATAATAATAAAATCTGTAAAAACCTGTAACAAAATAATAGCATTTTAGACTTGTTTTTAGAGATGTTTATAATGTGAGCTTAGACTTAGAGTCTCCAGCACCCGAAACGAGACTTTACACTTGTACCGACCTGGACGGACGTACGTAAGTTTATGTGTGTGTTTACGTGCGCAGCCGCAGACCCGTCCACACAAGGAAGGCAGAATCTGAGTAATTTTGTTGCGTAAAAAAGTAGTGCCTGTGTTCTGTGTGCAAAGCGCCGGCCAATTTACCTATACGCGGAATGATTCTGAACGCGCGTTATGAAAAAGAGTAAAACCCGGACATTTTCGTGAATTTAAAAAATCCGTCCGGACGCCCCGGACAAGGTGTAAAAAGAGGACAAGCCCGGAGAAAAGAGGACGTTTGGTCACCCTAGTGTAAGCTGCATTTTGTAAGTATACAATATCTAAACTATATATGATACAATTGATTTAAAAAGAAGTATGACAAACGCGTAAAGAAACTGAAAAAAATTATTTTTACATTAAAACGCAGAGCATAAAAATAATAATAAGAATAATAATAATAATGAGTATTTGTAGGGCGCTTTTCACAGTTTTAACTGTCTCAAAGCGCACGTGTAAATATGTAAGAGAATTGTTGCTTTTTATTCAATTTATCGTCTGGATTGTCGATGTTAACTATATGGCTGCGGTTATGACA